>CM024759.1:90300479-90369643 GCA_014218235.1 Colocasia esculenta | reverse complement strand
CGAAGAAGATTCTAGGTATGGAGATCCATCATGATCGGCGTAGAGGTAAACTCTGGTTGACTTAGAAAGGATACATTGAGAAGGTATTAGCCAAATTCAATATGAGTGAGTCCAAGTCTATGACTACTCCTGTAACGCCCCGACGCGGAATATCGGAGTGGGATTATAGTTATTAAATAGTACATAGAGAGAAAATAAATATAAACCATTGCACATATGGAATAATACTAAATAAACTTTAAATTCCATTAATAATCCACCAAGCTTCAATACATTTACTAATATTTCATCAACTTCATGAACTAACTATTACATCAACGTGCCAGAGCCAAAACTAGCACCCATAGCACTTTATTGAAAATCCAAACTAATACATCATAATTATCTGGCTCATTCTATGCTAACTACTAAAGCTATGTTGCCGAAATAGGGTCACTCCTGAGCATCATCCTCAGTCCCGTCCTCTTGAGTGTGGTCATCGTCAAACTCACCTGAAACATATTAAATAAAAACGCAGGATGAGCGAATAACGCCCAGTAGGACTTAATATCTCATGAACACAAGTATGGTTTAAATAATTAATGTCTTAATGGCAGGTGAACTAGAGAGAAGAGTCATGTAGATCAAGCAAAGATAACGAGATAACAATAGCATCTGGCACAGGGAAAATAGCTCAACGAGAATGATAATAGAATGGCCATGTAACGATATAACATGTAATTTACACAACGTGCTCTAGTAACGATAACAAGTATACTGGTATAGATAGTACTTTGATTGTCATAGATTAATCTTGATAGTATGCTGGCACTAGATGCATGTCGTAACACATCCTTGATCATTTTAACTCCCATGGGCACTGACACTTTTCGGGCGCTCCTCCCAGGACTTGATCGGGCCCCATTGTGCTGGCATTAATCATTTCTTTATCTTAGACAGTCACAAGAATGGCCAATAGAGTACCAAGAAGAGATAAGAGAGTACTAGATGAGAGCGTAGATAGAACGTGAACAGATGAGAGGATATAGAGAGCAGATGAGATAAGGGTATTATCATAAAATCACGCTAAACATCGATAGTAACGGTTGCACGGCACACCATTGCGGGCCGGCAGTCTGGTAGAAGTCACCACCGCCCACTAGCCGTGCTGTGTACACAGGCTAGATGGTCCGACGTGATCAAAAGATAAGGAAAGAACACACTAAGGCCATCGATCGTACTGATCCCTAAGGTGTAACGGATTTTAGAGTATAACTAGCTCGCCGACAATGGACGTACGCCAAAGCTAAGAAGACTTACGGAGGCCTTGACAAGGAGACCCTGGCCCAGTCGAGAGTATTCTCGATGGAGAGGTGGTCCAAGTCAAGAGAAAGTGTATAGAAAATGGGTCTGTCGTGCCTCGAGTGCTCAAAGGCCGAGAGAAACGGTATTCAAAACTAGCGAATAAAATGAAAACAATTGTATTTAATTAAATAGGAAATTTAGTCATTTATTTCGCTAATTTACAAATATATTATTGAATAACTTATTAAGGTCAAATGACAATTAATAACATTATGTGTGTGCAAGTGTAAAGAAATCTTGAGGATATGATAAGTCGTGCAAATGTCCTTTAAAATAATTAAATTTATATAATTATTGCCAATTATTAATTTACCAGGTCGAATTAACTATAACATTATTTAATCATGGCTAAATAAGGGTTATATAGCCAAATCAGCAAGGGCATAAGCATAAATACAACTTTTGGCCGAAATCTTCAAAACTCTTATGTCGTCGCATTCTTAACGCGAAGCCATAGCCCGGCACAACCCCCTGATATCGCGGCAGGTCGTGCCGATGCGATATCAGGTAGGGTCGCCCCTTTTCCCTTTTTCTAAGGGTGCATTTCTCTTCGATAACTGGTTGCTCTAAACTCCATATAAAATCGCACGGTGATCCAAAAATCACAAAACTAGTTTTAAACGAAAGCAGACATATAAATCTATCAACATGCATGATTAATAGACAAGGTTTAGACATGCTGTAATCAAGTTACATTTCGATGACCTAAACATGCATAGTCAAGGTTCAATGAATTAATTAGAGATGGATATATAATAAAATTTAGACAAACTAGGGGCGTTTGAAAGCTAGCATGATGTAGTATTTATGAGAATTTTCTCATGGCATGAGATCATGTATGCCAAGTTTTAATAGTAAACATGAATGGTCGGGTACAAGAAACTGACAGGGATTCAACGAATTAATTCTCCCTCATGGGAGATCAAAATGGAGCGAAACCAAAGGGCTTTTGCTCGGGAACATGGAGTTCTAAGATAATTTTTATACCGATTTGGCTTGAGAGATTGTCTATCTTTTTTGCAGAGTAAAGAAATCCCTAGTTGGTGTGATGAAAAATAGAGAAGAAATCTCTAGCTCTAAGCCTTCCTCTCCTTGCTCCTTGCGTCCACAACCTTCAACTTCGGCCTCCAGAACTCCAGAAATGATCTAAGGGGTGTTAGGGGTGTCTATGTCTTGCTATAAGAGTCCATTCACCTTACACCTCTTCCTTTCTCCTCCAACTCCGAAATTAGTAATTATCCTCTTATTTTCTATCGATTATCCACCTAATTAGAATGAGGAAGAGAGCCCATTTCGTGGCCAAAGGGTTAGGATGGGCTAAGGGCTCTTATTTTAGATAAATACAAGTTATTTAGTATTTGTCCTAGTTTTTTACTATTTATTAATTAATTAAATCCGAATTTGGGATAATTACTTCCCATCCCATGATGGGCTCCACTATATTAGGCCCATTATTTTGTAATTAAGCCACTTACACAACCATTAGGGCTTTATCTTATTGGGCTTGCTTAATCCCCTTTTATTTCACTTATTGCTTATTTATTCCAATTAAATCTATTTACTTCATTTATTAAAATAGAAAATTTATTTTATTTGGGTTTCAAAAATCAAGGGTGCTACAACCTCTCTAGCTCAGCATTTTAAGTTGTCATTACAACAATGTCCATAATGAGAAAAAGAATGTCAAGAAATGCAGAAAGTACAATATGCTAGTGTTGTCATTTGTCTGATGTACATCATGGTTTGCAGTAGACTTGACTTGGCTTAGGCTGTTAGTCTTGTTAGTAGATACGTGGTAGATCCATGTAGAAAGCATTGGGATGCAGTCAAATGGATTTTGCGTTACCTCAGGGGTTCATCAAACATCGGTTTGGCATTTCAAAAGGGCATTGACAATGATGTTGTATTTGGTTTTGTTGATTCTAATTATGCAGGCGATCTGGACAAGAGGAGATCCACTACAAGGTATATTTTTACTCTAGGTAGAGCTCCTATCAATTGGAAGACTATGTTCCAAGATATTGTGCCTTTATCGACAACTGAAGCGGAGTATATTACTGCAATAGGGGCTGCTAAGGAGGGAGTTTGGCTTAGAGGTATGGTGAAAGAACTCAAAATAAGATAGCATCAATTTGTATTGTGATAATCAGAGTGCTTTCTATCTTGCAAAGGATCCAATGTACCATGCAAGAACCAAGCATATAGATGTTAGATATCACAAGCTCAGAGAGTTCATGGTAAATGGCTGCATTCAACTTGTCAAGGTTCCCACTGAAGACAATGTAGCTGACATGTTGACCAAACCTCTATCAATGGCTAAGTTCAAGCATTGTCTTGACTTAGATAATGTTCATGGAAGCTGAGGAGCAAAGACCCTAATAAGAGGGGGTGTTAATACTGAGGACGTGCTCACATCTATTGAAGACATCTGTTCATGAGGCTATTGTTGTTGGGAGGCAATGCTCAGACCATCGACAACTCTCTCACACTACCCACTCGTAGATACCAGAGAGAGATAGAAGGAGGTGGGAAGAAGAAGACAGGAACACCAGGATTTACGTGGTTCGGAGGCAAGAAGCCTTCCTACGTCCACGGCCACAACAGCTTTCAATACTTCTTCTGCAAGAAATGCACTCTATCCTCCAAAGAGGACAAAACCCCCCTTTATATACTAGGAGGAAAGGGCGCCACAATCAAGACACACAGGGCAAAAGGGTCCTATCTCTGAACCGCCTCAGAACTGCAAAGTCCTTTCCTGGCAAGAGGGAGTCGAATGCTTCATATTTGACATTCGACTGCATGAGTTGAATCCTTCATGCTGACATTCGACTGCATGAGTCAATCATTCACATCTAACATTCGACTACATGAGTCGAATCATTGGTATCTGACATTCGACTACATGAGTCGAATCATTCAATCGACTGCTTCATTTCTGACTTCGGCTGTGGCAGTCGAATGCTGAGTCCGCCTGCAACACTTAGTCAAAATTTAGCTTCCGGGGGCGCTGCCCCCGGAGACCCCCTTATGGAGATCTGCTTCAGAGTTCGGGCTCCACATTCTAACAATCTCCCACTTGGAGTCAGAACTCGAAACAATATCAGGCACCTCCTCCTCAAGGTAGCAAAAGAGCAGCTGGCTGTGGCATCCCTCCATCTATCATTCATGGAGATCAACTGAAGCTTGACATAGCTTCAGTTTGTCTCTTGTGACCACCTTGGTTAACATGTCTGCAGGATTTCTGATCCTCTTATCTTCTCAAGCAAAAGTGTACCATCTTCAATCAACCCACGGATAAAGTGATACTTCAGCTGTATATGCTTCGTTCTTGCATGGAAGACAGGGTTCTTGGCAAGATGAATGGCACTTTGACTGTCACAAAACAGCACACTGTTGTTTTGTTTCTTGCCCAACTCCTTCAGAAAACTTTTCAGCCACACCATCTCTTTACTGGCTTCGGAGACAGCAACATACTCTGCTTCTGTGGTTGAAAGAGCAACAACTTTCTGAAGTTGTGAAACCCAGCTCACTGCAGTCCCACCCAAGGTGTACACATAACCAGTGGTGCTTCTCCTTGTGTCCAGATCACCACCAAGATCTGCATCAACAAAACCTTGCAAAATAACATCACCTTTTCTGAAACAAAGACATTTATCTGAAGTGCCTTTCAGATATCAAAATCCATTTTCCTGCCTCCCAGTGTTGTTTTCCCGGATCTGCCATATATCTGCACACAACTCCCACTGCATGTGCTATATCCGGCCTGGTACAAACCATAGCATACATCAGACTTCCCACAGCTGATGCATAAGGGATTCTCTTCATGGACTCACATTCTTCAGTAGTCTTCGGTGACTGCTCTTTGGACAACTTGAAGTGACTTGCTAGAGGGGTGTTGACTGGTTTTGCATTGCATGTTGAACCTGCTCAACACCTTGAATGTAGCCTTCTAGAGATAGCTTCAGAATACCTTCTGCTCTATCTCTCACAATTCTCATCCAAGAATTTGCTTTGCTGCTCCCAGTCCTTCATAGCAAATTTCTTTGACAATTGCTTCTTCAACTTGTTAATCTCTGTCATACTTGATCCTGCAATAAGCATATCATCCACATACAACAGCAATATGATGCAACAATTGTCAAACTCTTAAAGTAACAACAATGGTCCATGTTGCACCTAATGAACCCATTGCTACATATGAATCCATCAAACTTCTTGTACCACTGCCTGGGGGCTTGTTTCAGACCATACAAGCTTTTGTTCAGTTTGCAAACAAGGTTTTCTTTACGATGTTCATGAAAACCCTCTGACTGCACCATATAAATATCCTCCTCCAATTCACCATGGAGAAAAGCCATTTTTACATCAAGTTGTTCTAGGTGCAAGTTTTCAGCAGCAACAATACTTAACACTAATCTAATAGTGGTTAACTTGACAACTGGAGAAAAAATTTCAGTATAATCAATACCTTCCTTCTGTTGGAAGCCCTTCACAACTAGCCTTGCCTTGTACCTCTTGCTGCCATCATGTTCTTCTTTTAACCGAAAAACCCATTTGTTTTGCAGTGCCCTCTTTCCAGGTGGTAGTTCAGTCAGCACCCAAGTTTCATTCTTGTGAAGGGAGTTCATTTCATCTTTCATTGCCAACTCCCACTTGACTGAATCCTCTACCTGCATAGCTTCATCAAAGCTCTCTGGCTCATTTGCATCTGTCAACAACAAGTAGTACATAGCATGAGAAAATCGTTCAACTGGCCTGCGCAATCTGCTTGACCTTCTCACTTGAACCTCTGGTTGCACTATAATATTTTCAGGATCATCTTGAGACCTTCTCAACACATCCTCTTCTGAAATTTCCTCCAGCTCAACCTGTGCATTTTCTTGACCTGCATCTTTGGATTCCACATCAGATCTGTGCTTGTAAAGCAATCTTTCATTGAATATAACATTTCTTTGCCTAATGATTTTCCTGCCTTCATCATCCCAGAAGCGGTGCATTTTCCAGATTTTGATCCGTTTAAGCATAGGGCTAAAGATGTTTTTCCTTTAGTTAATTTTCTAACTGATTCTTTTAAATACAGATTTTCTTCAGTTAGAGTTTTTAATTTTTCTTCTAACTCTAATTTTTCATTCACCTTATTTTTAAATATTCATCCAAAAGATAAATATTATCTTTACTATCCTTTAATTGTTTTTCTAGTTGCTCCAATTCGGATTTAAGATCAGAATTGGTGTTTTCTAAGCAAATAGTGTTGTTTTTCAGATTCTTTAATTCTTTTACAACATTTTTATGTTTTTCATATAGTTCATTAAATACTTCTTCTAAGTCTTCAGATTCTGATCCTGAATCTGTGCAAGAATTGAAAGAAGGTTCAGAGTGTACCTCATCTAGTCCTGCCATGAGGGTAAGATTTACCTGCTCTTTCTCCGATTCTGAGCTTGATATTTCGGAGCTTGTGGCCTCATCATTTTCCCAAGCAGCCGCCATGGCTTTTCTTTTGAATTTCTTGTGCTTCTTTTTGGACTTTTCTGGTTGACCAGTCTTCTTTAGTTTAGGACAATCTGGTCTTAGATGTCCAAGTTTTCTGCATTCATAGCAGACTGGTTCTTTTTCTTTTCTCTCTTTCTTTTGAATCCTTCTTGATCCATTTTTCTTCTTCTTGAGAATTTTCTGAAGCTTGGACAGTACTTCATCTACGTCACTATCTTCAGAATCTGCATTTTGGAACTAGAAGAAGAAGAAGTGGAAGGAGCAGCTGCAACTTTAAGAGCATTAGTACTTTTCTTAGATGAGCTTTCAGATAGTCGCTCCATATTTATTTCATGTGCCATGAGAGAACCTATTAAATTTTCAATCGACAATTTGTTTAAATCATGGGCCTCTTCAATAGCAGTTACTTTAGGTGTCCATGAAATGGTTAAAGACCTAAGTATCTTCCTAACGGTTTCCTCATTAGAAAGAGTTTTACCAAGAGAGCTTAAACCAACTACTATGTTTGAAAATTTATTATACATTTGAGTAATATTTTCGTTTGGAAGCATTTTAAATTGTTCATATTGTGAAACAAGAATATCTATTCTAGTTTGTTTCACTTTATCGTTCCTTCATAAGTTATCTGCAGTTTATCCCAAATTTCTTTAGCAGATTTGCATGCAGATACTCTACTAAATTCTTTTTAGATAAAGCACAACATAAATAATTTTTTGCTTTAAAATTTAGAGATAGTTTACTTTTATCAGCAGGTGTAATGGCAATAGTGCCTTCAGCAGGAATAACAACAAAATCACCTACCTCTATTACCTGCCACAGATCAAAGTCTGTGCCTCGAATGAAGCATTCCATTCTCATCTTCCAGTATTGGTAGTCCTCTCCATCAAAGAATGGAGGTCTGGTGACTGATTGACTTTCAGCATATCCTTGAGCTGCCATGGATCTTTACTCTAAGATCGTTGGATCTTCTTTGAATGATCAGAGACCCGCTCTGATACCACTTGTTGGCCCTTTTGGTACGGCAGCAAGCTAACCTAGAGGGGGGGGGGGTGAATAGGTTTTTCTGAAATCTGAAATAGAAACTTAAACACAGAAATTAACACTTGAAGGTTGGTTAGTTTAGTGTGATAAAGAGTAGTAGTGCGGAAGCAAATAAACAATCAGACAAAAGACACAAGGAATTATCCTGGTTCGGCCCTTCCCACATGGAAGTCCTACGTCCAGTCCCCAAGCAACCTCTTGGGATTTCACTAACCAAGGGTACAGTCCCCTTAAGGACACTACAACACCCAGCACCCCAGCTGGTCTTCTTCTCTTTCCCGGGCAAGAAGGCAACCCACTTCTCTTACAGGTAAAGAAGCCAACCTCCTGGTACAAACCCCAGTGCGGTTCTGCTAGACACAAACCCCTAGCTAGGTTCTACACTGTATACAGTCCTACAGCTGGACAGAAGTCTTTCTTAGAAAAGAAAGAACAAAGCTGAGAGTTGGAACAAATGAAAACCAACTAAAAAAACTCTCAGCAAAAAGACTCTCTCCCCAGATTACAAAGATGCACACAGAGAGAGTGAAGAGAGGAGAAGGAGCTTGAAGCTTGAGGGCTTCAGATGCTTGAACACTTCTTCTTGGGCTCAGACTCTTTCTCTCTTTTCTTTGAGTGTATGGAGTTGAGGTTCTTCCGGATGTACACTCTTGAAAAATCTTCAGGAAAGCTCATACTTCTTCTTCAGCCTTGCTTCATCTTTTATATGAGCAATTTGAATAAATCCTTGGAGTTCTAGCCGTTGCTCATCTTCTCTTTCTTCTGATAATTTGTGGTCTACGAGGTCTGCAAGCATAGAAAAAGTGTTTAGATAAAGAGTGTTTAGTCAAAAAGGCTCATACCTCTATGTTTCTGTTGCCACCCAGAAGTAGTAAGTAATCCCCTTTGTTGGCAGGAAAGAAGAGATCTAGAGAGATAAGCAAAAAGATCTCCTGTCAGAAAGATAGAGGATACGCAAATCAAGAATATTTGACTTTTTCACTAGATGCCAAAAAATATTTTGGAATATAAAGGAAATCTATGTTTAAGTGAAATCCATGTTGAAATCCATATTTTACAAAGGAATCCATGTTTCACTTATCAAATCCTTATGAAAGTTACAAAGGAATCCATGTGAGAAGTCTGTGTGAGTTACAAAGGAATCCTTATGAGAAGTCTGTGGAGTACAAAGGAATCCTTATGAGAGTATGTGTGAGTACAAAGGATCTTATGAGTTACAAAAGAGTCTGTGTGAGTTACAAAGGAATCCTTATGAGAAGTTGTGTGAGTACAAAGGAATCCTTATGAGTACAAAGGAGTCTGTGTGAATTACAAAGGAATCTTATGAGTTACAAAGGAGTCTGTGTGAGTTACAAAGGAATCCTTATGAGTACAAAGAGTCTGTGTGAGTTACAAAGGAATCCTTATGAGAGTCACTTATCGAATCCTTATGAGAGCGAATCGTTATGAGAGCGAATTCTTATGAGAGTTACAAATGAATCGTTATGAGAGCGAATCGTTATGAGAGTCACTTATCGAATCCTTATGAGAGCGAATCCTTATGAGAGTTACAAAGGAATCGTTATGAGAGCGAATCCTTATGAGAGTTACAAAGGAATCGTTATGAGAGTGAATCCTTATGAGAGTTACAAAGGAATCGTTATGAGAGTTACAAAGGAATCGTTATGAGAGTGAATCCTTATGAGAGTCACTTATCGAATCGTTATGAGAGCGAATCCTTATGAGAGCGAATCGTTATGAGAGCGAATCCTTATGAGACCGAATCCTTATGAGATCAATCCTTAAGACAGTGAATCCTTATGACACTTTGTGAACTGAAATCGATGTATATTGAATGGACATCGATTTGACTTTTCAGTGCAAATCACAGAGCGATAGTACCATAAATTTTTATTTATTAGAAAAACATAATATTAAATATATTCAATAATATTAATAATCAAAAAATTGTTTTTACTAAAGTTATAATATTAAATATATTTAATAATATTTAATTAATCATAAAAAATTATCTTTATTTATTTAATCATAAGTTTTGTTATCACCAAAATATGAGGGTAAAATATAAAGTGGTTCAACATTGATGTCTAGGAAGATATGTCAACAGTTTGGTCAGCCGCTGACAATACTATGGCTGGGAAAAAAAAATTTAAATGTCTTCCGCACAGAACACAGATTTTTTTGAATTCACAACCTGACGAGGATTCGCCACCTTCCCACATCCAAATTTCAAAGCTGGGTAAATGGGAAGGTCCATACACACAAAATAAAATTAATAATAATAAAATAAAACTGGTCGGATCTGGCCTGGCTATACCTAACCACCCAGTTTGCACTCCTAGTTGTAGGCCCTCTAATGCATGGACCAACTCTCAACATTTGCGTCAACCCAAGTGACCAGAAACATTACTGACAATCCGGAAAAAAAAAAAGGATTTTACAGGGGAGAAGTTTGTTATCAAGAATTCTGTTCTGTGACGCATTTTAACTGAAAGAATTTTGGGAGAACATGATATAAGGAGAAAGCTATCCTCACTCAACATTTACAGAAGCTTTTTTCCTTTCAAAGAAGGTCTTCAAATGCCATAGCTGCAATCCTGCCACCGACAAGCGTACACAGCAAGCGAAAGGAAGCTCAGTACCAGGCCATCCGCGAATTGGTTGTTTGCATCTCTTCCTCCCTGAAAAGTTCAAGAGCAGACAATAGAGATATCTAAAGACATGCCAAAGTGACATGTAACAGATTAAACAGCAGACAAACACATGAAATCATCTCACGGTTATAGAAGAGCAACATGCTTTGCAACAAGACATGGGGCAACGACAACAGGATACCTTAGCTGGGAAGGGACGATGGGACCCATTCTAGTTTCAATTTTTTATGTCAAAGGTTGGTAAAAACAATTGCTCCTTGCAGATTATATATACTACACAAGTACACATTCACTCATACAAACAACAACATGATAAAGTGAGGTCTTTCAATCCAAGTACCTTGACCGAAGGTAAAACATCTCCTCATGGATAGATTTAACAATATCCTCCAACTTCTTCAGCTCCAATTCCATTACCTGTAACAAAAAGCTATACATGGTAACTGCAAGCATAAAATGCAAATACTGTTGATTACAGGAAATCCCACTTGAGATTAGGATGATATTTCCTGATGAAGCAAATACACACAATAATGCTTCCAACAGCATACTTGACCAAAAAAACTGCTTATAAATAAAAAAAAGGGTTAATATTTCAAGAGGAAAGACCACATAACCATTGTTTCTCCACTTGATGGATGCAACATGCGTAACTCAAAGAGGAAATAACTAGGCAAATGTGGATAGTTCAGAGACGCATGAACTATTCAATTAGTCTCATCCATTTCAGTTGATACCACATGGATATTTCAAATGGGCACTCCATGGACTGAGGACAGACTTCAACAATGGTCTAACCACGCTGAACAACAACTAATTGGATATTTAGACTGCTTTTAAACTCACCGCCAGGTTAGAACAAGGTTGGGGCTTATATTTTTCCTTTCAGGTGGATGTATAAATATATATTTATGCACGTGTGTGCACACACATATATAGAGAGAGAGGGGGTGGGGGGGGTATGTGTGTGGTGTGTGAGAGAGAAGAGAGAGAGAGAGAGAGAGAGAGAGAGAGAGAGAGATTTGAAGCCACATGTGACACTAAAGTGCGTTGCCACCTACTCCAAAACCACAGGATTCGATGTCAAATTTTAGATTCACTCATTAATTATCAATAGACTATTTACATGTAAAATACTATTATATATATATATATATATAGATGTAGCATACATATGTTTATACGTATGACATGCAATGCCATTCACCTCATCATCCCAAGGATAAAATGACTAACGTGCCGCCGCATTTCTTCACGAATGGTATAGATGGAACCATGCCCAAGGATAAAATACCTGTAGAAACAATAATGTCAAAACAAAAGGGTTTTAGCATATGTCATATACAAATTCTCAAACAGAAGAATCAAAGAAATAGTTGACACTAAAACTACGTCAGAATTCTGGTAAATTACAAGAGAGAATACGAGAATCCCCCACATGCAACACACAAGATGACAAATAAATTTAAAATGAAGCAGCACCATAGTAACAAGTAGTCAGTTTTTTTTGTTCTTCTGCTGCATACTTGACGTCGACATGAAATGATTTGCATGCTGGTACACTTTACAGAAAAAATCCAAATTAGAGCCTTATACAGGGAAATTTAAGTTGTTGTGTGCCAGAGAAAATGCTATGCATGCTGGTACACTTTTCATCAACTTCCACCTCACCTGTCTTTTTAATCACCAGATTATTGGACTTTCACCTATAATCTGAATTCACAACCTTATGGACAACCATGGAGAATCTATTTCATGCAGATGGCTACGACATGTTGCATAAGAGCACTAAATATACATTCAAAACTCGTTCAAGCACATTTACCAACCAAAAAATGTTTCACTAGACAAGGTAATTTCATATGTCAATTATAAACACCTGTCATTCTAAATGTAAAGAAAAAGCTATATATTTTTGACTCCATTCAAGAAAACTTGATGAAATGTTACAAGTGAAATAGTAGCAAGTGTACTTAAATGAGAAACTCTAAAAGAAAACTTTCCAAGTAACTTCAAGCTGATATCAAGTATTAGTCCCTAATTTACATTTGCAAGCTAATTTAAGAAAAAGAATAATTCACCCATGTCAAGATTTATCATACATAGTCACTGCCAGTATATTTAAGTCAGTTAAGGGACAAAACTTACACATTTTCTTCCCTTTTTTTGGGTTCTGCATGTTAGGAGTGTTCACATATGTAATTTCACAATTGTCTAGATGTTCATAGACCAGGGGAACATTTTTGTTCTACTAGAGAAACCACTGAACAAAATAGTATGTATTAAAGATATAAGAACGAGCAACAGAATGTAGGGCATTTTCAAGGGAGCAAGCAAACTGAACTTTGCAGAGGTACCTGAGCATATACTGGTACTTTCATATACTGCACCTGGAAAACTAACATGTCACTGGGTTACAACTTCATTTGTTTCAGGATAATAAATGTTTTCATAATATATTTTCATAAAGCATATAAATAAAGAAGGGCTTACACATCACCATGTCCATGAGCCGTTGTCTAAGCACTACAAAAAAAAAACATGATATGTCAGAGGGAATATGAAGATGCATTTATATAGAACTAAGTCAATGCTGCTTACAAACATAATTTCTTACCATACACCAGCAACTTCAAACTTGAGTTTCCATCCAGGTTCACATATCTCTTGAAATTTGCCCCTGAACATAAATATAGAATGTAAACACAACATAGATGCAGCTTGGATTACATAATGTGAAACAGGAACCTTTTACAACGAGGGAAACAGAGATACAGACATGCAACTTTGACACTAATAATAAACCTGTGGTCACATTTCTTCACGAACAGTATAGATGGAACCATCCCCAAGGATACAAATGCCTGTAGAATCAATAATGTCAAAACAAAAGGTTTTAGCATATGTCATATACAAATTCTCAAACAGAAGAACCCAAGAAACATTGACACTAAAAATTACCTCATAATTTTGGTAAATTTCAAGAGAGAATAACATTGCACTGGAATCAGTTTATAATGGAACCATGTAGTGTTCAGCCAAGACTTTTTGCTTTTTGGTCAGTGAACCGTTTTAGCTACGAGCACTTGATCAGTCTCCCAGATACCATTCACGAACATTATCTCCACCTGTGCTAATCAGTGCTCACCATTTCGGCAATGATTAAGATGTCCACCAAAGCCTTCATTTAGGTGGCTTAAGACCAAGGAAGAAACGGGTTGTTGTGAGGACATTCCTCCTTTGCCTTTTATATGCTTTGAGAAGAAATGGGGCTTTAACTAGAGTGCTGTTACTTCTGTGAGCTCCATAAGCACCCTTTCTCACAACACGAACATGAGTAGCTGCTACTCGGAGAGTATTATATCAGTCAGCGAATGAACGATGGAACACTAAAGATATATTTATGAAGATTTAGTAAGTTACCTTCAACAAATGTTCAGGTCTAGCACCTGCAATGGCAGCCAAAGGCTTCAGCAAATAACACCACAGTACTCTAGATCAAAGAGTACAACATTGTTCTCATCATATATGTTATCGTGGCTTGTAAAATCAAACTTATAGAAACTCTGCAAGACTTACCAGTCTGTAACATGAGTAAGCTTCTAAAATCTGCAACAGATGGGTAACCAAACCAGAAATTAATCAGACAGAATTGCATAAAGGTGTTCCATTTAGAAGTTCCTAGTTACATGTAAACTGGGTAGTTCAGAGAAAAGCATTCCATTTTATTGACTGTAAATCTTGCACCTTATGAACTCACAATATGAAATGAGAAGATACACCATATCAACAAGGGAAACTATGATATATTATGAAAGCCAATTCAGCTTTTTCCATAATAGGTATCAAGCTAGCCCAACTTTCACAAAGGTGATACATAGATAGGGGCCACCATTTCAAATAGCTAATAGATAAAGCCTTTTAAACTCAGGTTATTCATCTCTTTCTGAACCCTAAATCAGCATGTGTAATACTAAAGGTGCCATTGAAACAAAAAATTGCAAAGCACACAAACCAGCAACTTGTTTAGCTTCAAAAGGCGTACCATCTTGAACTTGGACTCTGCTTCAGGAATCGATCTGGATGCGATTCCAATGCCTTCCTCTTGTAAGCAGCTTTCACCTGTATCAAACCATTCATCAAACTTCTACACATTATAACAACAGAGCATAGTTCAGCACGAAATAAAGCTAACATGTGGGTTAGATCAGGAGCCAACCATTTCGTCGAACACCTTCCTGGCCCTGTCAACATGGCCAGCTAATCCCAACCCGTCGACTACGGTCGTGTAAGACACCACGTCCGGCTTGCAGTTGGAGCCCTCCTTGGACCTCTTCTTCATCTGCAAGAAGAACGCCCAAGCCTCCTCCTGCTCCGATCGGAAGTAGCCCTTGAGTAGGATGTTGTAGGTGGTCACCGTGGGTTCCAGCCCCGAGGTCACCATCTCCTTCAAGGTCTCCAAGGCCCTCGAAGTGAGCTTGAGGAGGCACCACCCATCGGCCATGATGTTGTAGGTGATCGCGTCCGGCCGGTATGGTTGATCCGCGTTGCACGACCAACCTTGATGTAACCTAGATCTCAGCAAGCGAGACTAATGTTGGCCTGGGTGAAGCGGACATCGCCCTTGCCATATGCATAGGGCTGTTCAAAGTTTTGATCCAACCAAAAGAATCGAACCGAACCGACCGATTCGGGTCGGTTCGATTTCAAGTCTCCTATGGTTCAATTCGATTTTACATTGTGGAACCAAATGAACTGAATATATATATATATATATAATTATTAATAATATTAATATCATAAGAACGCTTGTAGCGCAGTGGATTTGGTTGTGGGCCACACGCGACCTCCAAGGGGAGGTCGCGAGTTTGACTCTTGCAACACCCTAAAACCCATCTTTTTGCCTATTTTCGATTTGAACCACTTGGGCGCTCAAGTCATTTCGGGTTGGATAAAATTAGGGGTGAATCGAACCAAATCGATCTGTGTTCACCTCTAATCAGACATCTACATGATCTTCTTCTTAGCCTTCGGCTTGAGGAGCTTCTCGAGGATGGATACCAAGGTGGGAATTATGGAAGTCTAGTGGGTTGAGTAAAAGCCACAAGATGATGGCTTTGCAGTGATTCGGACTTGCACGCTAAGAAAAAGATGGAAGAAGCTGTGCTTGTGAGTTCTATGTTTGTTTGTTTTTTTTTTGCTAAGGATCTGAAATCGGCCAATTTATTGATAATAATAAAAAAATGGCAAAAGTGAGTACAATCTAAATGATACATGTCATAAAGATCATACCAAAATAACTAGATATTTATAGACAGTCTATCCCAAGAATAAATACGACGAAGAACAGTTCGAGGACGAAGTCCGGGACGCCGATGACAACGCTCAACATCATCATCTTCAATTTTTTGGTGGTTCTATGTAGTTGCAAAGCAACAAAAGAAGACGGGTGCCCTAGTAGCATCCCAATTACTTCATCAATCGCCCTCAACAGCTTGTGGACACCCCCTCCTCTTAATGTCCGGATGCAGACTCCGCTCCTTCCTCTTTCGATGTCGATGTTGTTGCATTCGAATGCAATTTGAATGGTTGCGGTTGGACACGGTTCGGATTTAATATGGTATCGGATGAATATTATATAAGGTCAGTCTAATTATAGAGTTTAATTATACCTTATCTGATGTCGACCATAATTAGGGACCATAAAATTTCAGACAGGATATGACTATAGTCAATCCGATAGGGCTTTCATGCATAAGTGAACTTAATTTAATTCAAAATAAATAAACGAATCGGAGAAAAGCTATAATTGTACATGCTCCTTATGTTACATCTTCCGCCACTCTTAATTTTCCTCCATTTGATTTTCACATAGATGGCAGAAAAGATTAATCTAAATTTGGTCGAGCTCAAAAGCATACCACTCATGAAAATTATTAAACCCAATCGTCTAATCATCAGTTGACAAAAGTTAAAAATGACAAAAAAAAATGCAGTTTAAAAAACAGCACTACGAAAATTTAAGTTTCTAGAGTACAGACAGAATATGGGTCAGATATCTTCGTCACTCCCTTACTTAAAACCCGGCCGATTGAGTCTTCGATTCAAACCTTCGGATACAACCTCAGCATCTTCGCGCACAAACAAAAAAAATCAAAAAGCAAAGACAAAAAAGTCCACATCCACGATGTGTATAGCAAGTTTTTTTTTTTTTTTACATAAAAACTGACTCTTAATTTTATATATTTTAGGCCAAATACTCGCCTCCACGTTATCTGCCAACAACAGATTTATGACACCCCCAAATATCTTATCCCTTCGTACGACGGTGGACCCCAAGAACATGGAGACCGTGTGTGAACGCCTTCGACTCGTTGACTCTTTCATGTCCGATCCAAATCAGGCGTCGTATTAATCCCCATATTTAATGTGGGGTATGGATGTTAACAAAAACCAACCACGGGGAGACAAGGACATGCAGGAAGAAGGAAAAGAAAAAGGAGAGAGCTAATTTTATTTTCATTACTTATCATAGAGTTATTTTTATTTTTATTAATTCTCATAGCTTGGCTGTTTAGTTTTAATCTCAGAAATCTTAACTTCTTTTAGAAGTAATTCTTTCTTTCTTAAGAATTTCCATTTAATTCATAGTAAAAAAAGAGAATATATTTACACATAAAATAATATTTCTTTAAATTAAAAATTAATTACAAAACATTAAAAAGACTAAAAAAAATTGAAGACTTTTTTGCATATATACTCAATTTAGAAGATTGATTGCATGAGAATCCGACCTTATATTTGTGTTTACATGCATAGCTAGCTAGCCCTCTTACATGTAAAAAATATCTTCAGAACCATGCATCCCATCTCATGTCGTGATGGAAGTCAAGAATTCCATCAACAGACATCTATAATTAGACATCTCTCATATATATAAGATGTCTCAAATGATTACCGTGTATGAAACTATCCTCTTTATCAAAAGTTCATTTACATATATATGTACGTTTATTAAAAATGGTGGGTGTGAGAGTGAACAAAGGGTGTATTTTTTATGCAAAGATTCTCTCTTGGCATAGAGGTATATATATATATATATATATAGAATAATTTAGTACACTTAAATTTTACACTTTGTACTTGTATATGTTACTTCTTATTGGATGAGTGTATTGTGTCCTCTTTTCATTGATCAATGAGAAGTAAGAGATGAAAGTGCAAAGTATAAAATTCAAGTGTACTAATGCGCAAGCGGGTGAGTGGATCCCACCGAGAGGTGTGAGGGCTGGGAAGTTTCACGGTGAGAGAGAGATAGCAAAGAGAGAGAGAGAGAGATTAGAGTGGGATCTAGCTCTCTAACATAAGAGAGAGAGAGAGCATAGATTAGAGGTGGATAGAGAGGAGAATTAGATGATAGATCAAGTGCCCCCTCAGACGCCAATGTGTTTGTGTAGAGGGAGAGAAAAGGGAGAAGGAGAGAGAGAGACCAGAGTGGATACCAACCTCAATATTAATGTGTGTGTGTGTGTGTGTGTGTGTGAGAGAGAGAGAGAGAGAGAGAGGTTGTTAGAGTACCCTCCATGTGGCGTCAAAGTGTGTGTGCGTGAGAAGAGAGAGGAGAGAGGAGAGATCAACCCCTCTAACACTAGTGCATGTGTGTGGGAGAGAAAGAGACTAAGATCAATAAAGTCTCTCTTATGGTGTGTGTGTGAGAGAGAGAGATAAAGAGAGAGAGACTGAGGTCATCAAAATCTGCTTTATGGTGCCGAGAGAGAGAGAGAGAGAGAGAGAGAGAGTTGTGTGCGAGAGAGAGAAAGAGGAGAAGACACAATCTTCTATGGTGCTCAAGAGAGAGGAAGGGAGAGATTATATGTGAATTTTAATGTATCATTTCTATGACAGTCAGTTACGAATAAGTCTAACAATATTTTTCACTTATAAGAAAAGTATATATATATAAATACAAATATTAAATAGATTTTTTGCAATTATTCTTTAACATTGGTATGTATGCAAAACTAAAAAGTGGCAGGGAAAAAAGGCCATGGAGGATTATACCCACAGGTCGCTATTAACGTCGAAGGGGAAGAAAGTAGGGCTGTAAAAAAAATATGATAATTCGATTATTCGATTTGATTTTGATAAAAATTTTAAGATTCAAAAATTTATTTAACTATAGATAGCTTATCAATTTTGAATTCGGATATTTTCGATAAATTATCAAAATTGGATATGAAAATTATTATTATTGTATCTGATTATCGATATATGAATCTGATAATATATATATATTGTATAATATTATAAATTTTATATTGTCTGAATCTGATTTATCAAAAATGTTCATATTAAGTAATATTTGATTTTTAGAATCTAATTTTTTATATTTGAATAATCAGATTTGGATATTGAAATTGGTGGTTTCATATTTGATTCTAAATTTAATAATTTTTATCAAATTCTGATATGAAAATATCAATTTTTTACTCGAACCCAAATTTGGTAGGGGGTTTGGGCTGGGTTAAAGGAGGATATGGGTGGGGTTAAGAGAAGAGTTGTTTTGGTTGGTTGGGGGGGGGTGTGTTTATAAGTTAAAAGGTGACAAAGATGAGGTTATCTTAACTCCACTTTTTTGGTGGGTTATCTTAACTGTCTTAACTTTTGAACCTCATTTTTCCTCTTTAAATCTATTTTTCTTAAAATATGAATTAAGTAAATCTGATTAAAATAGTCAAAGATTTCTTCGACCCTAAATAAATTGGCTTTGAAGAAAGGAATAAGAAAAACGAGGGGAGCCTCGGTGAGCCCCACACGGCTACGGTCGGACGACTCCCCGCGAGTCAAGCGTGTCGTCTTCCTCAACTTTCCACCCGCTCACGCAATTAAAGCCCACATGGCAGAAGAGGACACCAACTTATATTATTATATTAAGAGTTGCACCAAACGAAAGCTTCAACGCAAGGGTCTTTTTTTTTAACAAATAAGATTCTACTCTTGATGCTTGAGAGCTGCTAGATCGAAGTCTAAGGCGTGAGTCTGCTGTGACGTAGGGCAAATGCAACTCATATGTTTAACAGAACAACAGGAGTATATATCAAATAGGTGTGTGGATATGCGTCAAAATACGAGTTAAACTAGTAACCCATAACCCCAACTCAGGGATCTAGAGGTTTAGCAGATATAGTGAATATTAACAAATTAAAATAAATACTATAAGTAAACACAGTGGAATGAAAGAACCAAGCAAAGTCATTACATAAAATATAAATTTTTTATCTTAGTTTGGATCTAATCAGCGTTAGACTCATACGTCAAGTATATATTCAGAGAAAATTTGTTCCAGAGCCTTCACTCAACAACTCTAATTAGTGGGTAATCTACTTAGTGCACAACTCCCAACTAGTCCTCCTCTCAACATAGAAAAGTAAAATAATTATTTGGTGTCATAACACTCAAGTTTTTCTTTCAATAGAAGGCACACAGGTTAGAAACACTGTTAAACAAATATCTTCTTAAAATACTAAAATGATAATAGATGAAAGCGTAATATAGCCAAATTCAACTTCCAATAGATAGAGCAAGAAGGAGTTTGATGTCGATCGCTTGATTAACTCGTTGTACATATAGCTGTTGATGTCAAGCAATTACCTCCTTTAAGAATATATAAGAAGTGTGCTATAAAAGTTCAGAGATGAAGACTGGAAGATGGGAGTGCTGGTTTAGTCTCCTCACAATGATGAATGACTATGTTTTTAACTTGATCTTCTTTTTCTTTTCTTCTCTTATTTATGTATATCTTCATTGTTTTTTTTCATGGCTTTCGATCATATTTATAGATGTTTGTATTTTTTGAACATTAATGTTATCCATATGGATTCTTCTACTTTATTGGTTAGGCTTGTTCAAAATAATTTTTTTGACCATTGTGACTAATTACAGCATTGTCCAATCTTTGGTCTTTGAATATCTTTATTATTTTCAGAACCTTGAGATTTCATCTTTCACATCTAACTTGTAGCTTTTTTTTATTTGATAAATATATGAACAAACAGTCAAAAAGATTTTTCTATCAAAGGTGTTATTTCCTTTGTAAACCATTAGTTCTAAGATCTGTTTGCTAGAAGTAGTGCATAAAAAGATATTACAATATGATAGTATTGGAGATATGGTCTTACATAGCTTGGCAATGTGCGTGAACCAACAAACCTTGCACTACTCAAGATAGATATTAATTTTACTACGATATGATAAGCACTCTATTAAATGTATTGTTCAATAAAGTGATATTTTACAAGATGCTTATAATCAAACGATAATCCAAACAAACATTCTAAAGTGCATTTGTCAACTTTATCGTCTATGCAAGATAGAAAATGTTGCATATAATAAAAAATATCAAACATCACACTTTTCAATCTTGACAAAAAATATGATCATTTAATATTATGTCAAGAGATAATCGTGTGAATGCTAAACCATCATAAAATGGGATTAATCTTATATAAAACATATTTTAATCATGATGATAAATTAGAAACACATATGCCTAGTGTCATTATCACATCACATGAGAATGGGCATACTTTAATCATTCATTGATTGAGTGAAAATTAAGATTAGATTCATAAAGATTAAAAAATGAAAATCATTAAAGTCATAAGCTAAATTGTGGTTGATTAAATAGAAAAGATCTAGTCAAACATAATCGACATACTAATCCAAACGTTGACTTTGTCAATTCTATCGGTATAACTTAATCTAGTCAAATAGTAAACAATAACTTTTGGGCTCAATTAAGGGAACACATAATCAATTCTTAACTCTGCAGAGAAATTAGTCAATTTTTGTTACAAGTACACCGATTGATATAAATAATACATAGAAACTTTTTCAATCTCGAGTAAGCAGTGTTGACGTCTTAGAAAATATATTCAATTATTGAATAGACAATGAGAGACTTAATCGATTATTCCTTCTTTGAAGACTTATAGCCATTTGAAAACTTGAAACCAAAGCATGTGGCTAGGGCATAGTCTATCACTAGAAAAGTTTCCACATGAGCCACAAAGATACTTAATCGATTTTCGAATCAATGTGATGGAACTTAATTGATTATTTCTATAGTGAGTACTTGAAGCTCAATAACATAGTTGATTACCTCAGTCAGTGTTTAATACTTAGAAAAACTCTTATAAAACTTATAGATACTTAATTGATTTTTAGGACAACATAGTTGATTACTTCATTGTAGGGCAAATATAATATTTTCTACAGAGCCTACACAATGTACTCAATCGATTATCGAAGCCTACAGTGAAAACATACAATCAATTTTTTTAACCGTAGAGAACATAACATCTACTATTGAGGACTTAGAATTTTCTTGACTATCATAGTGGTATACAATCGATTATCGTGGGTCATTTAATAACTATGTCTAATACTTAAAAAGATTTATCTTTAGTATGATACATAATTGGTAAGAACCAAAATATTAGTGCTCTTGAGACTTAGAATTTATGACATGTTTATAAATTTATCAATGATTGTGAATAAAGAAAATATTATCTTAGATACATATGTTAGTAAAATCTGAGAACTATCCTATGACTTAATTTAAACCTATATTTAGGTGAAGTATTAAGTAATAGACAACATTAAGACAATATCGTATTTTCGAAATGGTATAGAAATGCATGTTTTTTTAATTACTTCAAATGCAAATTATACACATGTTTTGTTAATCACTCAAAACATCAAAGAATTAAGGAAAGTACATTGCAACCTACAACAATCCCTCCTTTGCATGATTGACAAAACATCCAAATGAAACGAATTATGTTCTGAATTGTGATATCATTACTAAATACTTCTCTTCTTTAAGCAGTCAATACAACACACATCTCCTTATATAACATCTCCTCCTTTAAAACACATAATCAATTAGAGCAATAAGATAAACATACCACAAAACATTTCTGCCCCTATAAAATGTAGAAATATGATACATCTCCTATAGGCAATTCACATCACAAAATCAAATATATATATATATATATAAGATAGAGTGCACACTTTAATTATATGTCCGAGCAAAATGTTTAATAGAGATCAGGTCTCTAGAATGACTCAAGAAGGAAGAATGGGTCATTCTCATCATCATCCGGACTAGGAGGAATTATGGATGCAAAAATAGAAATGTAGAAGTAGAATTTTCGTTTGAGTTCAAGGAGTTCATGGAATGCGGTTGTGTGTGGCACTGGAGTTTTGTAAAAGATCAGTGTAATCAACTTTTAGGTCTGATGTTACGTAACACCCAAAAATATAATATTAAAAAATTAATTAAAATGACAATAATTCTTATGTCATATATGATCATTTACATAAAACATGTTTGTCTCGACCTGAGAATTATGTCTGATTGTAAGATAAATTCCTCCTACAATTTTTTATTATTTGTTTTCATACTCAAGCAAAATTAAATTTGGAGAGAATGATTTCGGTTCCACTGGAATCGATCAAATGATTTCACTAGTTCGGTCAACCGATCTTCACACCTAGAAGGTGTTGATTGCCCTGAGAAAACTGTTCGATCGAAAAAAATAAAATTTGGTTGACCGAAAATTAAAGTTCGGTCAACCGATTCTCTTGAACTCTGAGGTAAAGAATTGATTGACCTAATTTCAATACCTCAGTGATAAAATTGATCGATCGATCCCTCATTCTGGTCGATTGATTTTCTAGCAGCAGACTAATTTTTCTCTGAACTACTACATATCGTATCGAGATTTTCGTAATACGGTTCTCTACTAATTTTTCGATAAGAAACTATGGTTTAAAGTGACATATATGGCAAAGTTACGTTTACATAACTTTAAATTATGTCTACATTCACTTTAAAACATATATTATTGTAGTTTAATAATTAGCTTAGTTACATTAAAGAAGAAAGAGGTAAAAAATATCTCATGAGAGATAAGGATAAAATAAGTATTAAAAAGTGACTAAGAGAGAGAGAGGGGGCAAAAGATGTTTTAAATATATTATTAAATAATTTGTTCAAAAAGTAGGGACTATAAAATAAATCTCCCCAAATACTATTTCATGTTACTTTTTTTATAGGGACTAGAAAATAAATTTTATATCTGATAAGGACATCTAATTAATTATCTTATTTTATATCTACTGGACAGTCTCTTAACTTCAATTTTCTTAATTTTTGGGTGGCTTTTAAGTTTGACTCAAGCCAGTCAGTCTGTATGCGGTTTCTACCTCTCATTTATATCTTTTTTTATTAATTAAAAAACATAAAATTAGGGTGCTAGAACGTCCCAAAGGATCGAAATGATAGAAAACTTCCTAGGGTTAGACTTTTTTGCCTCATGACAAAATTAAGAATTTAATTAGCAAGCTGATCCTTGCAAGAACTTGATTACTCGGCTCCGCTGTCCGTTTCCTTTGTCCTTTCTCAAAAATGTGTGTCGCGGCATCAATGGATCTTCTATAAAGATAGAATAAACAATCACTAATTACATACGTCGAAGGTATTGGGTACCCTAAAGTCAAAAGTTTTAAGGTGGACAGTAGGTTGTAGGCTTAATTTTTTTTTTTTTTTACATGTTATTCCTCATCTGACGTCGCTTAATTTGTACTTTACTCCTACTTTGTTGAATTATAAAAAAATATTATTAAATAATTGTAAAGAATTTTTCATATATACATCCGCTTCTCAGGTCAGCAACCTTTAATAGATATTCTCAAAAATATATTTTAAAAATATTATTAAACACAAACAATTAAACTTGCCCTTAAGATTCAAGTGGTATCTTTTCGCCGAAAGGAACAAATATCAAATTCGAGGTAAGATAAGTCAAAACCTAAATTGCAAGTAGTGTTAAAAAAACAGACTTATATACAGAGGAAACATAACCACAACTTTGTTTAGGACATATCTTTGACAGTTTCAAAAAGCATAAATGTGAATATGAACTTTATAGGATATATTTGAAATTTCTATTTTGATAAGGCTACTTTAACACGTACATCTCCTCCGTGTGGATAATGATAATACATATAAGTGATCCGTTAATCACGTAGTAGCATAAGAAATTCCTGTGTCTTTTTATCCAAACCAAAGTAGAAAGTGGAGAGAGAGCACCGATTATCTGATTTTCCTATTAAATTTAGAAGAATCTTTTTTTTTTTAGATTACGTGCTGATGACAGCTTTGCGTTATATGAATAATTCAGAAAAATTACCTCCCTCATCGTCTGCACGGCGATTTCAATGCTCGCAATCTCGAGAGTTGTTGGGCCCTGCACAGACGGGCGCCAAGCACAACTCATAATCTAGCATCCAACTTCCTTTCCAAGGGTCGTACCAAAACCTTAACTAAACTCTGAAAAATACACAAGAGAGAGAGAATATGGAAGAGAAAATTTTGGCATACATCACTATCTCATGGGTGTGCATACACATTTATGGTGGATTATTGGGTGGTCAATCACATTAATATAATTATAACCACCCAATCAAAAGAGAGTACATATAACACCATCTCTTTTAGTGTGTGTGAAGACTTCTCAATATGAAATAGCGTAAGAGGAGGGTAACATAATTGGTTGATCTCAATAGTCAATACAATGCAAACGAAAGAAGAGCGAAACTTCACATTGGTACGAGAAAGTCTATTTCAAAAAATCAAAGATATTTCTCTCTACACGTTCGAATGATGTAATAAGTTAGTATTTTAATAAAATTAAAAAAAAAAACAAGTGCTCAAGTCCTGAAGGGAAACACCCACACACTGTCACAGAGAGAGAGAGAGATGAAGTACGCGGTGGAGAGAAAAGAGTGGAGTCCATCTGGGAGGTAAGAAGAAGGGTGTAGATGGCGACCACAGCCTGCTGGATTGGATTCTTCTTCCTCCCACTGGCTACAGCTAAAACTTGTTTAGAGACTAAAATAAGCATAAGTTCGCTAGCTCCCCAGTGGGGACTGGAAGGCTGGAAGCTGGTGGGGATTCCTCCCCTTAACGCCGTAACAGAAGGCGGCAGCAGGATTGACGAGGATAAAGAGAGGATATTCTTACAAGCCATGCACACGGGTCCATAAGCTGTGTATCCATTAGCAAGCTGCTTCTGCTCCTTAAATAGCCCTCCGCATCCTCTCACCTCTCAATAGCCCCCTTCGCTCCCCTTCCTCCTGGCCGCCATTGTGTCAGGGAGGCGTGCTTAGAACTTGCAGTACTTCGGAAGAGGTAAGGAGCCTTCCCCTTTTGTTCTTCTTCTAGATCTCTTTGCCTTGTGGGTCTGGTCGCAGGCGTCAGTACCGCTCTCGGAGACACGCCATGGTCATCTTCACAGACTGTGGTAGCCCTGGGAGTTTGGTTCTCAGGTTTCACCACCACCCACTTAGCTGTCTTCCTCTGGATTCCTCTGTGTATTGCTGTTTGTTCCTCTGAACAATCTCGTCTTCAGGATCCGAAGCAGTCCTCGTCTTTATATCCCGTTGTTCGCTTCTTGGTAAAGCTTTGCCTTTTGCGTTTGCTGCGACTGTTGCATCCTTCTCTCTCTAAATCTCTTGGTGGGGCGTCCTCACTTCTCTTTTTGTCTGGTACGCTACAAGTACTAGGATCTGCTTTTCCCTCTGTCTTGGAACTATGATGGAAAGTAGATTCCTTTTTCTTTGACATGCCCTTTTCCCAGAAGCGCACTGCTTCATCAGAGAAAATAGCCCCCTTTTTGTTTTCATTTAAATTGATTGATAGAATTGTTCCAGCACTCTCTTTTTCTTTTGCGGGACTTCTTAAATCAAGACAAAAGACCCTTCTCTTATTCTCTGTTTTTCCTACGTTCTTCTGACTTGATTGCATTGTTCTCAGAGTCAGAGATACCTATTTGATCAGAAATTATCTCATGATAATGCCCACACAAAGATCCCACGGATCTAAAATCCTGCCCCTGGGAAAGGGCTCGAACTCATCTAAGGACTTACTTCACATCGCTAGTTACCTCTGTCTCCTCTTCCCCCCGTGTTCATCTTCCTCTGTAACGCCCCTCGCCATCGAAGAACCTTACCCTGTGATCTTCCCCTTTTTTCTCACACGGTAATCCAATTAGCTATGTGCTTTATTCTGATCGATTGTTAACAGTTTTTTTTGCCAACACTGTTTGTTTGTGTGTGCTTCCTCCTCTTAAAGGACTACCCTGTTCTAATGAAGTTTTGATTATCTTCCTTCTTGCAGGGTGTGTGGTAGGGAATAAGAGCAGAGAGGAGGGGAGAAGAGACGACCAGGAGGAACCATGGCGGGGGACCAGCTCCAGGTCTTGACCGCCCTCGATGTGGCCAAGACACAGTGGTACCACTTCACTGCCATCGTCATCGCCGGCATGGGCTTCTTCACCGACGCCTACGACCTCTTCTGCATCTCCCTCGTCACCAAGCTCCTCGGCCGCATCTACTACTATGAGGGCAATCCACCAGACCCGGGTCGCTGCCGCCGAACGTCTCCGCCGCCGTCACCGGCGTAGCCTTCTGCGGCACGCTGTCGGGGCAACTCTTCTTCGGGTGGCTCGGGGACAAGATGGGCCGGAAGAGGGTGTACGGGATGACCCTCATGCTCATGGTGATCTGCTCCATTGCCTCTGGCCTCTCCTTCGGCCACACCGCCAAGGGGGTCATAGCCACCCTCTGCTTCTTCCGCTTCTGGCTCGGCTTCGGCATCGGCGGCGACTACCCGCTGTCCGCCACTATCATGTCCGAGTACGCCAACAAGAAGACTCGCGGCGCCTTCATCGCCGCTGTGTTCGCCATGCAGGGCTTCGGCATCCTCGCCGGAGGCATGGTGGCCATCATCGTCTCCGCCGCCTTCAAGAGCGCCTACAAGGCGCCCACCTACTTCGAGGACCACGTTGCCTCCACCGTTCCCCAGGCCGACTACGTCTGGAGGATCATCCTCATGTTCGGGGCCCTGCCGGCGGTGTTGACGTACTACTGGCGGATGAAGATGCCTGAGACCGCCCGGTACACGGCGCTGGTGGCCAAGAACGCCAAGCAGGCGGCGGCGGACATGTCCAAGGTGCTGCAGGTGGAGATCGTGGCGGAGCAGGAGAAGGTTGAGCAGATAGCCATGGGGCAGTCGAACAACTTCGGGCTCTTCACGCCGGCAGTTCGCGCGCCGCCACGGCCTCCACCTGCTGGGCACCACCACCACCTGGTTCCTGCTCGACATCGCCTTCTACAGCCAGAACCTCTTCCAGAAGGACATCTTCTCTGCCATCGGCTGGATCCCCAAGGCTGACACCATGAACGCCATCGAGGAAGTTTACAAGATCGCGAGAGCACAGACACTGATTGCGCTGTGCGGCACCGTGCCCGGCTACTGGTTCACCGTCGCCCTCATCGACGTCATCGGCCGTTTCACCATCCAGATGATAGGCTTCTTCTTCATGACAGTGTTCATGCTGGCCCTCGCCATTCCCTACCACCACTGGACGCAGCCGTCAAACCGGATTGGCTTCGTGGTGATGTATGGGCTCACCTTCTTCTTCGCCAACTTCGGGCCCAACAGCACCACCTTCATCGTGCCCGCCGAGATCTTCCCCGCTAGGCTGCGGTCGACCTGCCACGGCATCTCCGCAGCGGCCGGGAAGGCGGGGGCCATCATCGGCTCCTTTGGGTTTCTGTACGCGGCGCAGAACAAGGACAAGACCCAGACGGACCCAGGGTACCCCGCCGGCATCGGCATCAAGAACTCCCTCTACGTGCTCGCAGCCTGCAACCTGCTGGGGCTGCTCTTCACCCTACTGGTGCCCGAGTCCAAGGGCAAGTCCCTGGAGGAGATGTCCGGGGAGAACGAGGAAGGCGAGGTGGAGATGGATGTAACCGACGCCTACAGCCAGAGCAGAACTGTTCCTGTTTAAGATTAATTAATGGGTTCTAATGCCTACATCCTGCTTCTTCTAGTTGAAACATTCAGGCACTCTGCTCAATATTTGAGTAAATTAGCCGTTAGTTTCCCAAGGATTGGAAGTAGCTAGATATTTCCAGGGCAGGGAGGACTGCATGCTTACCGTGTTTGAGAGCATTAATGCTGCCTGCTATGTCTGTATATAAGATCATACATGTGATGTGAATAAAGTTGTAGTTGATGAAATCTCTTCAATACTGCCAGATTTTCGGTCCATGTGGATATGTCTGATGTTTTATTGGTGGTGTGCTTTGGAAAGTTTTAGCTCTCCCACAAAACAGTTTCCCAAAGTTTGTCCTCAACAACTTGATCAGCTGAGTGGGGGTTCCAGGCTTATTTCAAGGACTTGTAATCATCAACATCAGTACATCACAAGCCTTAAAGTCTACTACTCTACGGCCACTGCAGGTTTTATGAAGCTTCATCAAACACGCCTTATATATTGACTTGTCTGTCTCAACCAATTAACTACGATTGATGAAACAACCTTTCAACATGTATGAAAAGATTCGTCAAATGTCGATCTCGTGAAATGAATTCGTATAGATAGAGGTTAAGTTTCCCTCTATACTTTAAGCATACACAAGATATTAAGAGTACTTGTACAGCAAGTCTTCGGTTCTGTTCTACCAAACAGGTTAGAATAACGCGACAGGTAACCCAAATCCGTGCTTAATTATAAGTAAACATGCGTACGTAGTTCTTAAGTGGTAAGGAAGGCCAAGTGAAATTAAGGTCGACAAAGAAAGCCAGTACTCTGATAGATAGCGATTCCTCCGAACAGAATCAATAACGTACAAATTCAAGTGAAACCCTCTAATTAGATATTCGAATTTATTCGACTCTTGATTACGAACTGACACGGTTGATTATCCTACACCTGTTCAACCCAACCCCGCAGATTTTAACTCAATAATTATATATACAGCGGATAAGCTTTTTTAATAGACATTACTATATACGTTCAAATTAAAGAATCCCCCAAGACAACCCATATCTCAATCACCTAATCCAACTTGATCACCACACGCTAAAAATATTGGAAAGTACTTAATACTTGACTGAGAATTACTCAATTGAACTGTCCGCTAAAGTAGGTGTGAATTTCGCTGTCGTAATAATAATATTCTTCCGATTTATAAGTATTGATAATGTCGAGTAATTGAACTCACCATTAAATCTTGTTTCCCATATTGAAGATATATATATAGTCTGTGATGATTGGGATGAAGTTATATATATATGAAGATATATATATAGTCTGTGATGATTGGGATGAAGTTATATATATATATATATATATATATGTATATAATGCTCCTTTAAAACTCTCTCATTGACAGTATGCATATTGTAACTACTCAATTATGGAGAAATTAAAAGTAACCAAAATATTTTTTTAAATATAATAAATATACAAAAAAAATTATGCATGATCGAGAGAAGTAACTGATTGGCGGGTGTGATGACAAATCCTCGGCACAGAAGATCTTGTTTGTCGTTCACATCAGAGTCAAAAGGCAAAAGGAGGCCACATAATTAGCAAGAACTTGGGTGAATTGGAAAAGTATTTTGGGTTCAGGAGGCCGCGGCAGTCCAAGGTGCAGCTTTCAGTTCACACTGGAGGTCATAAATAGTGACAGTGACGTTAGGGGCTTCAACAGAACATGCCATGTTGGGCAGACCGCGTCAAGAGAGAACTTGGAAACGAACCCCGGCGTCGGAAGGATGGCTACTCTTCTTTGGACAACGATGGCAGGCTCCAAGCGGCCAACGGTGATTGACCAATTAACCCAGCAATGAAGGTTGCCCCCAACTTTCGTTTTAAAGAATGCCCTTTAGTATATGTTAACTTTTATGCATGCAGAGTTAATACTATGTTTAATCGATTAAGCACAAAGAATAGACTTCTATAAGTTGTGTTGTACTTTTTCATTTGACGTTATATAAGTATGAAAGAGCCTCCTACTTGTGTATTCACGAGTTTTCTTAATTTTGACGAACAAAGATCGAAATTGAAAACCATACAAGTTTTTCCTCTACAGTAAATTAACACTTTTGACCATGTCACCTCAATGGGATATATATTCACACTAGAAATATAAATTGGTACATATTTTGTGCACTAACTCTTTGGTTGGTTGTAAAATTTATTCATAGGAAAAAAAATTAAGAAAAAAATTTACAGAAAAATAAAAATATAATTATTTGTTGGTACCTACGTAAATAAAGTTTTTTTTAAAAATTTATTCCGATGTTTATTTTTCAGTTAAATATTTTTTAGAACTATTTTTTTAAAAAGATAATAATAATATATGCTTCAAACGTCGACTAGCCATTGGATGTCAAGCGTCGTCAGCCGTAGGGCTTCAGGCGTCAGGTGTCGTCTGCCGTAGGGGTTCAGACGTCAGGTGTCGACTGCCTGAGGGCCAACCGTTGGTCAATATAATAGAGCCAATTGGTAGGCGGAGACAGAGGGAGAGAGCCCTAGCGACAGAGCAAAAACTAGGGGGCAAAAAGAAAAAGGAGGGGGGAAAGTGGCGGCAAATGAAGAGAATATTCAAGAACAACTTCTTCGATAGTAAAAAAGAGGCCAAGATTGTTGCTGGTCTCCTAACCGTCAGTTGTGATGAGTTGAGTTTCCCTAGGACTTTATCGCCACTTCTGCAAGGAATTAAGCACTTCATATCCCTCGTCTCGACGCTAGCACAACAAGCACTCTGCTGGCTTAGGACACTGGGATGCCATCATGACTCTCCCAGAGCTCCTTGCAATGGCCAAAAGCACCCTAGTTGTGTGGAGAACGTATTAGAAGCTCTCATTAGAGCCTCCGAGGGCGACCCCTTAGAGAGGAAGCACTCGATCGAGCACGCAAAATGTGACCGTGGAAAGAAGGAGTGCTACAATCATGACATTACTAGGGGAGGGATTGCCTACAAGCAGTACATCCCCTTAACGGCTCCCTCGGATCAAATCCTGATAGAGATCAAAGATAAACCCTACCTTCAATGGCCTAGAAAGTTGAAGGCCAACCCCAAGAAGAGGAACCTGAAAAAAATATTGTCCATTCCCTTAGGGCTATGGCCACAACACTGAGAAATGCATTCAGCTCATATCTATCCATCTAAGGAGTTCTTCATCACTCTTGGGGCTGAGTGGTCAGCAGAGCGGCATGCTGATTTGAGATCAAAATTGGCATCATGGTTCTACAGCCACCACCCTAGGCATTCGTACGTAGTTCTGATTGGCATGGCTCTATTTGCACCTTGCAGTTGCCTTAGGAGCAGATGAGATCACATAGCACCTCGACACAAGCAACCACTCCTATCTCAAACTATCATGCCAGCATCAAGCCAGTGCTGATAATGTTGACTCTACCGTCAGAGGAGTCAACCCCTTCACCAACTAACTACATTTGCACCAAGCCTGCAATAAATAAGCATGGAATTCATAGTTGTTTTTTCTCAATGGGACTTCATTTGATCTTTAATGATGTGTTTGAGACAAATTCACATACGACACTTTATGATGCTTAAGCAGATAGTTTGCATGATATGGTCAACTTTGATTAGATGTGGTTAGACAACCAGACTCACTTCCTCTATCATGGTTGCACTTGTGCACCTTTTGACATCACCAACATTGCACCTAGTCAATCTTGGGATGCTTCATTATTTTAAAACTTGGGGTCGAGTTTTCTTGAACTTGGGGGGTATGATGGGGGAGCATAATAGGGTCTTATTCAGGCCTACTGCTTGTTTGGGCATGTGTAATTTTTTTTTTAATTTAGGTTGTTGATTTATTTAGAGTCTTTTATATTTTATTATGTAATTTTCTCTTGGAGTCTTAGAGAGTCTTTAGTGAGAGTTAGTGGCCCAATGGGCCTTTAGTTAGGAGAGGGTCAGCTCCTTTTGCCTAGCACAAGGGCACCTTGACCCCTATAAAATGGGTTGTCGCTTTCCCTTTTAAGCATGGTATAGTTGAGAGCTTTGAAGCAGTGTCTTTTTGCGTGGAGTCTGATTCCTCTCAATACAAGGGAGGACTGGACTCAGTTAGTATTAGAGGGAGTTTTGGCGAAAAAAAAAACCTTTTTAAAAACTTTTTCACATTTTGATTTGAGTTTCTTCCTAAAACACAGGCGGTCCCACCTCTTTTCCCTCTAAAATTGACTGAGTTTGATCCTCCTTTATACTGAGAGGAATCGAACTCTTTTGTGTGTGTGGTGGGATGCGTCCGGCTGGTTGTCTCTGCAACAGAGGTTTCATGCCACGACAGGCAGGGGTGCGAGGCCCTTGCCACTTAGTGCCAGGCTGTTCTTATCCTATCTGTTGAGGCTTCTTACTCCCCAAGCAATCTAGTCCACAAAGCCTTCACCCACCCACATAGCGTTGTGCCATGGCCGCCCCCCACCGCCAAATCCCATGGAAGCACCCTCGCACTCACCGTGAGCCTAGTATGACCACCCCACCACCCCTTTCCGTTGAGAACGTGAAGCCTCACCCAATCCCTACCCCCCCCCCCCCACCATACCCTAAGATCAACCTCTACAAACTCTACTCATGCACCCTCACTGTGAGCTCGTCCTCTTTGTCACCCTTTCCTACTGTGACTGCCACCTTCTCCCCTCACTCGCACACATGGACAGACCTAGCATTAATCCAGTGGGGTCACGTGACCCGACTGGATTAAAAAAAACCTTAATATCCCTTTCATCAGTCAATTGGGAAGATTTTTTCAAAGTGGGTGACCCCACTGGATGGCCGATAGTCACCTTTAGTAGAGAGTGACCTCACTGAATAAAGTTTTTGCGTATGTCTCTGCTCGCACACTCCCCCACCCTCTTCCAGAAACCTTAACGCACCTCCCCCAGAGGAATGTCACCTCCCTCTCTCCCTCGCTTGGTCGCTCTCACGGCGAAGCCTGTAGGCATGCACCATCCTGAGGCGCCCTGAAGCCCTATCAAGCGTGAATTCTCCACCACACCAACTCCATCTCCCTCTAGGGATTGCTCGTTATGCATGTCTGTAGGTGCGCATGTCTCGAGCCACACTATCCCAACGCAATCTCCTCATGCACACACATGCAATGTTTGGGGGGGGGGGCTAAATCCCTGTCAAACTTCTCTGTCGCTCTCCCCGGCCATGGTGGCCCCACTTTGCCGACCACTCCGCACCTGTCATAGTCACCTGGTGACCCTACGAGCACCAACCCACCTTCGCACCTTCTTCTTCTACCTCCGCCCTTCTTCCTTCCCCATGCCATTTTGCCTCCCTATCAGTCACATGGCAATCCCAGAGTGCCATCCACCCCTGCTCCTGCCTTTGACCTTGCTCCCCCTTGCAACCCCTCTCTCCTTGTGTTCCTGCACGCTTCCAGAAGCCTGCACTTCCCACCACTCCTACCTTCCACTACTGGGAAAAGAGGATACGTAGATAGCTGAAAGCCGTCTACGAATCCAACTAAATCGTCTACAAATCGTTTTGTAGACGGCTACGCAGCCGTCTAGACCGCCGTCAACGAATAGACTGTCTACAAAGCATATGTAGACGACTATAATGAGCCGTCTACTAAAGTATTACGTAGACGGCTTTAAGCCGTCTATGTAAATAACTTATGTAGACGGCTTAATAGCAGTCTATGTAAAGTTACATAGACAGCTGCTACTTACGTAGACTGCTTAACTAACCGTCTACATAATCTTTTGTAGACGGCTTTGTAAGCCATCTGTAAAAGTTTAGGTAGACGGCTGGAAGCCGTCTACAAAAGCTTCTGTAGACGGTTTAGTTAGCCGTCCACATAAAAGTTTGTAGACGGCTTCAGCCATCTACATATGTCAATTTTTTTAAAAAAAATTATTACTTTTTTATTTTCTCCTGTACAGAAATCACACACAAAAATACAATCTCATACATAAATCATCTTTTCATGCACACAAATTATCTGAAAACATATCATAAACATCCAAAAAAATACAAAGTATCTCACAATCTAACAATCTAATCATCATCATCATAATCATCAGCGGACTCATCACTCCCCTCAAGCTCAAGGACAGGCGCAGGACAAGGCATATGTGATGGCTGAGCAGCCAATTTCTCATGAGGGCTTGCATCTCTGACATCTGAATGCGCATATTCTCTAGTTCCTGGCGATCCCTGCTCCTCTATGTAGACATCTCCTCCATCCTTTTATTTTGATCCTGCAACTGCTGATGCAACTACTACACCATGTGGTAGCCGCCTGAGGAGTTCGATCCCTCTCCCTCCCGTACCAAGTGCGGAGCGTCTCAGCCTTACCTACGCAACGAATAGGGTCAGGCATGTCCCGTCCCTGACAGCTATGAAGGCATCCTCGGCTGAAACAGGAGTGGCATCATCACTCTGGAGGGAATGAGTTCTCATCTGTGTCATCCTCTCCTATAATTTAAAAAATATTTATTAACAAAAATGTTAAATTATAAAACTAATTTATTAAAATAATTTATCTAAGATAGATACACTTACAAAACGATCGTTGCTTTCGTCATCAACCCACCGCTGGGTACCGTCAGGGAGGTCTTTACATCTCCCCATCATAAACCTCCATGCGATTGGGCTCACGCTGATGAGTCTTCACTTGTAAAAATTAATGTATAATCATCAAGTACTAAAAATAATCAATAGAGATTATTAAAATTACATTCAATAAAATAAAAACTTACAAAATCATCTTTTAATTGATAAATGCTCGTACGCTCCCGCCGATACGTCATATTCTGATGGGTGCGATTCTATCTATTACGCTCGGAAATATCCTGTAAAGAAGAAGACAATACATATATTTGAATATTTGATGAAATCTCAAATAAAAATCATAAGTACTATATGTATTAATCATATTATTTTACTTGCTCCTCCCTTGTATTCCATTTTAACACATTGTCTGCCAATCTAATGGATCACACCAGGTGGAACAGATGCAACAGCATCCTCAAAGTCTTCCCTTATAATGCTACAAAATAACAATTACAAAGTTAACAAAATATTCATTATCAAGATAATAAAATTAAAAACATTTTAAAAAAATACTTACTTTCGATTTCAACATCCCACGCCAGCCTTTGTGCATGGTTGTCATATGTTGTAACATCTCCTTATCTGTCTGAGGAGTTCGATCCCACAATACCATATCTACACATATATTATCAATCTAATTTAAATATCTCACAAATACACAATATTCACTTTAAATATTAATCTATTTACCTCAAGATCTCGAAATATCTCATTCTTTATCTCTTCAGACAGTTTAGAAAAAAATTTCTGCCATATTTTACAATGCAGCCTGATGACAATCCCCATACGACTTATAAAATTTGTCCCATGCTCACCTACCCCGTATCCACCGATTATTCTCACATTCCATTTATTTCCAGGCTCTAGCCTCATCTCCGTGACACCTCTAGAGGGACCCCGACGACCAGTCCCTCTAGTAGACAGCTAACACGACGTGTCTACATAAGTTAGGGCATACATCCACATATGTAGACGGCTAACTGAAGTCGTCTACGTAACATATGTAGACCATAGTATTAGCCGTCTACTAATGTATGATATGTAGACGGCTTACTAAAGCCGACTACATATCATACATATGTAGACGTCTTTCATCTAGATAAGTATGTGGGATATGTAGACAGCTCACGGAAGCCGTCTACCTATCATATATTCGTAGACGGCTTAACGTAGCCGTCTACAAATGCTTTGTTTATGTAGATGGCTACGATTTACAGCCGTCTACATATCCTTCATTTCTTGTAGTGTTCCCTTCCATCTCCCTCCACCTTCCGTGTGACAGTACTGCCTCTTCCCCTCTATCATATTGCCATAGCACCTCAAAAGTCGTTTCGCTAGACACCGCCATGGTCAACTCCAATTTGGCCGCCTAGATCATTTAATGGTTGGTCAGCTTCTTACCTGACCGACCCACATAGCCTAGGTTAGAGGGCCTGCTATGCCACGAACCTGTTGGCCAGCCCAGCCGGCCCCATACTATAGCAGCAACGGCCCACAACCCCGAGTTTTCCTGCATCAATTTGGTCGGGAGTAGGGGTGAACACCTCGGTTTCACCCGATTCACCCCTCTTGTTGCTTAACTCGAAGTAAACCCACCCCCTTAAGCAAACCGAACCGAATCAAAATTAATCGAAAATAGTAAAAATGTGAGTTTTAAGTGGTCATGAGGTTCGAACCTACAACCTCTTTTAGAGGTCCCCACACTAATCAACTATGCTACATGCACAATTATGATATGGTATATTATTAATTAATTATATTTTTTTATTCAAACCGAAGATGTAACGTAGTGCGTTCTTTCGGATCTTTGTGGATCGTTGTTTAATGGTAGTTTGGATCTGCGTTTACTGGTTTTGGTATGGTGCCAATGGGGGTCGCGTTCTGGTTGCCGCTGCTGAGGGTCGACGTCTGCATGCGCGCCCGTGTCGCGCACAAGGCAGGGCTGCTGACGTCAGGAGTGGGAAGGCAACGGTCACCTAGGTCGCGATCAGTTCGTGACGCAGGCCTACGTCGCAGTCCCAACCTATAGTACCCCGTAAAATCCATTAATTAAAGATTATAGATAAATAGAAATTTTATCTATTAATAAATTCAATTAATTAAAACGATACACATCATTATTGCATGCGTATAAACCCCTATAAAATTTTTGTAAAAATAGTAGTTATACTTTAAATAATGTTCTCTAATGACCATCATGAAATTTGGGCATAGAAAAATTGTTTGGACTTAGTTTAAGAATTTATGCGACTTATTAGTATAATTAAGGAATAAGTAGAAGAACCCATTATTTTCTGACCCAAAGTAGATTATAAATAAAAATAAACATGTGGGTAGACTTTAATAATATGGGATGATAGCCCATTATGATATTTAGACCAATGGACAATCTCGGCCATAAATAAATTCTTTGATGAAAAGTGTTACTGCTAGAGTAACGGGATCGACCCTAGCCGAGAGACTTCTTGGACGGGGGAACAAAACTGCTGCTCGCATGAAGCCGACACCTTTCTGCAAGACCACCGAGTCACCTCGGTGGGGAAACGCTCCAACGATCAAGTTAGTTGGGGATTGATCGTAAGAGAGTTCAAGATGGAAGAAGATTACATACCTTCTCACGGCGGAGGCTCCCCTCTTATATAGTATTCCTCCAAGGACAACTTGGCTAGACACGATCTGCACGTATCGCTTAGGTACCGGTTCATGATCATCGTGGATTCGGATTTGGACCCGAGAATCTCGGTCCTCTTTCCGCGCCCTCCACGACGCCGGATTCTTAGGGGCCTTGACCGGCTCCTTCCTTGGTTGGTTACTTGCAGTTGCTTGATGCTGATACTCTGCGATTCATGAGATATGCTATTGATCTGAACTTCCCCACAAAGCCCTCAGAATCGACAGAGGATTGACAGTCTTCGCGATGGGTGTTCGCTTATCAGACTCGGAACCGAGTACTCCGAATATCCGAGTGAGCTTATGCCACAGAGCTACCCTGAGAGGGAACTGAGCTCCTTCAGATTCTCCTTTGGATTAAAAAAAAGGGGGACTCGGGGTCGAATCGGGAGCTTGGGGATCGCCATGTATCACTGGTCTTGGGGCCGAGCACGGGGCTCGGGGATCACCCCTGTATCATTGGCCCCCTGGCTCCTGCTCGGTGCGCCCTGGGCGCGCCGAGTGGGAGGCACTATTGCTAATCCTCCTATCAGGACCTTATCGCGGGTTGGCGGCCGCCTCATGCTCGTCACTTAAGCTAAATGGGCGTGCGTAACCGCCATGGGAAGCGCGATCTCCCACATCCCTAACAGCCGCCCAAGCGTCACGTCGCTTCACTCCCTGCTTCTTAATGATGGCAGGTGAAGCGACAGGCACCCATGACGGTGCTCGATCCCCGCCTGGCGTCACTTGGATCATGATCCGTGCCTGAAGCCCCTCGCCGCACCGGATGGCCTACGTGGCATCTTGCTGGCGCTTCGTTTCGGACGAGGGCCCTCGTCCGTTGGATCGGGACGGCTACTGGGGGGATATAAATAGCACCGGAGGCTTGACAGAGGGGTCTTTCGCGTGCGCACAGTCTCTTCGCAAAACTTGTTCTTTTGGGAAGCGAGGGGGAGTTAGGTTATCCGAGCCAAGCTCCGATCATTCGTCTTTTCGATCGCCTTCATAGAGGTAAGCCATGGGCTCATCCTCTGCGCTTTCTCCTCTTCTTCCTCCCCTTCTTCTTCTTCTACCCCTTCCGTGGGATACTCTCCCTCAGAGAGTCCCTCTCATCATCTTCCTTCTGCTCCTCCTGCTCTGGCCTCCGTGCAATCATGCGATCCCCCAACTTCAGACGACCTCGTCTTAGCGGTGACCCCCGGGGAATATGTGCCTAGGGTCTCCTTAGCTCCTCCCTCTGGCGTGCGTCGGGCGGCCGAATCGGTAGCAGACGCCGTTACCGAGATCGATAGCGCTACCCTCAAACGGACCATCGAACACCCAGGCCTTCGCTTCCCCGAAGATTTCACTGTTCATGCTGATGCTGGCCTCCGAGCCCACTACTCGATGGAGAACGGTTTCTGCCTGTACACGGAGTCTGTCCGAGCCGGCTTCCGACTTCCGCTTCATTCTTTTACCGCCCATCTCCTCCTGTACCTAGGGGTTGCCCCTTCACAACTGGCCCCCAATTCTTGGAGGTCGGTTGTCGGCTTTTTGGCCGCTTGTGCTTTGGCGAAGGTCGCGCCGAGCATTCGTCTCTTTTTCTACTGTTTCTCTCTCAAGATCTTGGGGGATTGGTTATTCTTCTCGGCTCGCTCGGGTCGCCAATTCCTCGACCTCTTTCCGTCTTCAATCCATGGTTGGAAGAGGTCATTCTGTTCCCGACCACCTGGGCGGTCGTCAACCTAACGACGAGGCCTTCCGATCCCCGCCGACATGAGTGATGCCGAGTTGTCAGATTTGAGGCATTGCGAGGGGCGATTTTGCTTGATTTGATAAATCCTTCGCCCGAGCTATTTGCCTTAATTCGAGAGAATAACCGAGGTCGGGCGTTATTCTATCGTTTTGATATTTCACCGACTTCTATTTTTCGGGAACGATCTGATTCTTGTTGGTCCGTGCAGGAATGGCTGAACCGAGTGCGTCGCGAGGGCAAGGGGCTGCCGAGGGTCAGGAGACAGAGGATTACGCGGCGCTGGCCGCACAACGATTCGATGCCGGAGGGGGTCGCCGCAAGAGGAGGATGATCCGAGACAAGAGGCCATCTGATGAGGCCGATGTCCAGATTGTAGAGCCTTCTACCGCGGCTCTTCCCGCGGCCAGCTCGCCCGCGCCCGTAGCCGCCATGTCGCCCCCTGCTAGAGCGACTTTACCAAGGCCGGCCAAACGGGTTCGATCGTCTGACCCGGTCCTGGTCGAAGACGGATCTTCGAGCGTCGTCCTGTCGACCGGCCACTCCACTCCTGCTTCATCCATCGCAGCCGAGCCGTCACTCCGAGAGTGGGGTCGACGTTCGGTTCCGAAGAGTGTTACCTCTCGGATGTCATCGGTGAAGACCTCGGATCTCATTGACGGGGTGTTTAGGGGCTTCAGCTCAGCCTGGGTTCCTTCGCGAGCCTCGTCCACCGAACTGATCACACCTTGGAGGCGACCGAGGGACGACTACGGGCGGCCGAAGAGAAGGTGGCCACCCTTAAGTCGAACGCGGAGCTGGAGACCTCGGTTGCTGCGGAGATCGCGCGGGCGGATCAATCCAACGAGATGGCCGCCAAGCTTGCAAAGGGGGTCGACAAACTCAAGGCTTCACTGAAGGAGGAGCAGGGGCTCGGGCAACCGAAAAGGCGGCTCGGGAAGCCGAGGAGTGGGCTCATGAAGAAACAAAAGCAAAGTTCTTGGAGCTCGCTGCCGAGGAGCGTCGAAAGGCGGTGATGGAGTATAAAAGATCGGACGCCCATATCGACCAGATAACTGGTCTTTTCAAGGATGGCTACAACCACTGCCTGAAAGCGTTGTCCAAGACCTACTCCGATCTGGACCTTTCCCCCGTGCGTCCTCCGTCCGATGATTCAGACGTGGAAGACGTGGGAACCGAGGTGCCCGTGCGTTCAAGGACCCATAGTCTGGCTCGTAGCCCCACCGATCCTCCAGCCGATGCCCCTGCTGCCCTTAGCGTTGTATGTTTCTCTTTGTTGGCCGATCGGCCCTTCATCATTGTAGACACTTTTGGGCCCCGTGGCCGGTTGATATAATTGAAAGGTTGAAATCCGGTGTTTACGATTGGACGGCTTCGAATGCCGAGTTCTTCTTAGCTTGTTCGGTAGGCCTTGCTAATTTAGACGTATCAGAGCGACCTTGTTAGATTAATTAGAGTGCCGAAGCGATCTCGTTATCTCGTAGAGTGCCGAAGCGACCTCGTTACTTTATAGAGTGCCGAAGCGACTCGTTACTTTATAGAGTGCCGAAGCGACCTCGTTTTTCATAGAGTGTCGAAGCGACCTCGTTATTTCATCCAGAAATGCCAAAGCGACTTTAGCTCGCGTTACAATTCAGAAGTAAAAAAGCCGGAGGTGCTCGGCGTTCCATGTCCTCGGGACAACTGAGCCATCCATTCCTTCGAGCCGATAGGCCCCCTGTCCAAGGTCTTCAATTACTCGATAAGGGCCTTCCCAAGTAGCTGACAGCTTCCCTACCGCCGATTTGGGGTCTGCAATGGCGAGCTTCCGAAGGATGAAGCTCCCCGTGTCGAAGCGCCTTGGCCTAACGCCTGCATCAAACTTCTGCTTCATTTGGCATTGATAAACTTCAATCCTGGACGCCACCCTGTGGCGTCGCTCTCGACGAGGTCCAATTCGACACGCAATGACCAGTTGTTCACTTCTTGGTCGAAGCCTCGAACTCTTTCCAAGGGCACCAACAACTCGACTGGGGTGACTGCCTCTACGCCGAAGGCGAGGGCGAATGGAGACTCCTGAGTGGCTTCTCGAGGTGTTGCTCGGTATGCCCACAGTACATGGGTAGCTCGTCCACCCACCGACCTCTGTGTTCGGTGAGGCGCCTTTTCAATCCTTCAAGCAACGTCCGATTGGTGACCTCAGCTGCCGTTGGTTTGAGGATGAGCCACCGAAGTGAATCGGTGATTGATTCCGAGCTCTGCACAGTGGCGGCGAAACCGAGCATTGTCGAACTCGCATTACCTAAATTCGTACCTAAAAATAGTAATAAATTCCGAGCTCTGCACAGTCTAAATTCGTACCTAAAAATAGTAATAAATAGAAAAATGTTAAGATAATGATTATTTTAACTCTTACTTATCTTAAAAAGAGTCTGTAGACGGTTCATTTCCGCTCCGTCACGGATCTCTCGGATGCTTGCGGACGCCACCGGACTCTCGTTGGCGATGAAGGGGTCGCCGGTTGGCCACGTTGACCCTCCGGTTGACTGAGTTGGCTAGAAGGAAAACGAAGCAAACAAACGAAACGAAGGAGACTTGGTGATTGCCAGGGCCTTACCTGTGCCCAAGGGGTTGCTGTGATCACGTCGGTGCAGTGGCCTCGCGTTGCGGGTGATGGTGGGACTTCAACTTCTCCTCCTCCGGCCGGCCAAAGGAGAAGAGCTCCGTAGTCTTATGCGGGTTGTTCCTGCCAAAACAAAGACTCTATTAGACTCTATGAGTGTGGTAAATGCTCAAAACGAAGTATGGAAGACCCAAAAGGAAAGTCCCGTACCGGTTGCGGACTTGAGAAGAGGGGTGGCCAAATGCTATGACCACCCTTCCTCCCTCCGTTTTTGGTTGGGAAACCTCTTTCTAGGTGTGTAGGGAAGTGCCCTACGTGCCTAGGGTGTGTGGGAAAGTGTGTGTAACATGCAAGTTAGCTACAAAGTAGTAAGAGAAAAAGAGAGAGGAGAGGGTGTAGATCCTTGTTGTTGGAGTTGTTGGCTCCTTGTAGGGCTCCTCTAGCTCCAAGGAACCCTTCTAAACGTCCCGAATGAAGAGAGAAAGGAGAGGATGAATGGAATAAAGTAAGGTGCAATTTTCTCTCTCTTCTCTCAAAGTGGCAGCATAAGGACGTCTAAGCCTCTCCTCCCTCGCTCAGAGGGCTCAAGGGGCTGTTATATAGACAGTGGAGCTCGGGGTTGGAGTGCCTAGGATGCTAAGTGTGAAGAAACACACTTACACACTTGGCAATCCATGCATAAAAGGTCCAACCAATGGGGAGAGGCCAAGTAGGATTTTTACTGGGTCAATGGGGTGCCTAGGTGGCCCATATGCCCGTTGGGAACGGCTACATGCGTTGCATGGCCGAGAGAATGGTGCAAGTGGGCTGGAATCTCGGGGCAGTTGCGCAGACCAGGCAAACCCTATTGACGTCAAGCGATCCTGCCGCCAACAGCATGCAGACGTCCACAGATGTGGACGTCAACTTGGGTCAACGTCCAGGGGGATTGCCGCCAACCAGTAGTCAGAGGCCATCGATGCTGCCGTCTACATGGATCCAAGGCTGGTCAACAAATGGTCAAATGAGGCTTAATGGGCCAAAAGAGCCTTACCGGAGATGGGCCAAATCTCGCGTCTACAGAGTCCACATCGCATCCTAACACATTAGCCATGAAATTAGATCTCTCTCTAAGCCATTAGTGGATTAATGTTAGAATATGTGAGATAAATGTGTAAATTCGGAGTTAATGTTTAAATAAATTAAAAAGGGATAAGATAATGACTAAAGTAGCTTATAAATGTCTCTATAAGAGTCCTAGACCTATCCTAAATCATTACCCACAAATTTAGACCTCTCATCTATTCTATTAGGTGGGATAATGCAAGAAATAAGGGGATAAATAAAGAAATTAAAGAGTTGGAAGAAGTATGAAGAGTTTTAGAGAGGATGGACTCTTGTAGCAACTATATACAGCCTAATCCAATCCTATCACCCTCATTTTCGTGCTTAGACTTTGGGAGATGAAGGGAAAGGCTGGAGAACGAAGGAGCAAGGTGGAAGGAGCTTAGAGTAAAGGATTTCACCCCGTCTTCGTCCAAAAACCCTAGATTTTCATTCTTGCAATGAAAGGTAGGCAATCTCTTAAGCTAAAATCATGAAATAATTACCCTAGGTAGACTTCATGTACCTCTTCAAAAGTCCAATCGTTTCGTTGTATTCCGCTCATCCATTTGGGCGAATTTAATTCGTGAATCTTGTTGTTACCCTGAACTGAAATCTCATATTTTCTCTAATTCTCACATGTACTTTCTCTCATACCATGACAAAATTCTCGTGTATACTGCATCTATTATCTTTCAAACGCCCTTGGTCTTGCTCAATTTCGATCTCCCATGAGGGAGAATTAAATCTTTGAATCCCTGTTTGATGCTTGTGCCCGACTCTTCAAGTTTACCTTTAAACATCGTGCGTACTTGATATCCTACTATAGAAAATTCTTAAAATACTACTTCGTGTTAGCTTTCGAACGCCTCTAGTTTCGTAATTTTTCATTGTGTATTCATTTCAAATTAATTCGTGGAACCCTGACTGCACCTGTTTAGGTCACCGAAAAGTAACCCGAACAATGCATGTCTAAACCTTGTCTATTTTCAAATAAATCATGCATGTTGATAGATATACATGTCTACTTTCGTTTAAAATTGATTTCGTGTTTTTGGATCACCGTGCTATTTTATATGGAATTTAGAACGTCTATGTATCATAGAAGACTCACCCTGGGAAAAAGGGAAAAAGGGCAATCTCACATGTTATCGCGACGGCGCGATCTGCCGCGATATCAGTGAGGTCTCTCCGGCCATTAACGTCGCGTTAAGAACGCGGTGGCCTTTGATGCCGTGATTCACCCTGGTCCGGGCCAGACCGGCCAGGCCCGTGTCACGCCCAACCGCCCCGTCGTGACTTGAACCGCAACGGGTGAGTCTGTCGCGTTTTCATGAATCCGACCAGAATGGAAAATTGTGCATATGCCTATTGTTTAAGCTTTATACCCATTAATTAGCCATGATTAAATCATGTTATAATTAATTCGACTTGGTGGATAATAAATGACATTAATATATAAATTTAATTATTAAAATGACGTTTGCACGACTTGTCATATCTTCAAGATTTCTTTACACTTACACACACAACATTATTAAATATCATTTGACCTTGATAAGTTATGAAATAATGTATTCGGTAAATTGTGAAATAAATGACTAAATTACCCTATTATATTAAATACAATTGTCTTCGTTTTTACTCGAGCATTTTAAATACCGTTATCGTTTTCCCTCGGCCTTCGAACACTCGAGGCACGACGGACCCGTTTTCTACACACTTTTCTCTTAACTTGGACCACCTCTCCATCGGGAATACTCTCGACTGGACTAGGGAATTCTTGTCAAGGCCTCCGTAAGTCTTCTTGGCTTTGGCGCACGTCCATTGCCGACGAGCTGGTGGTACCTTTAAATCCCGTTACACTCTTAGGGATCAGTACGGTCCAAACGGCCTTAGTGAGATCTCTCTTATCTTGTGATCACGCCGGACCACCTGGCCAGTGTTCTTAGCACGGCTAGTGGGCGGTGGTGACTTCTTCTACCAGACTGCCGGTACCCGACTTGGTGCTGTGCAACCGTTACTATCATGGTTTGTCGTTGTTTTACGATTATACCCCTATCTCATCTGCTATCCTTGTACTCTCATCTATTCACGTTCACTCTACTATCTCGTCTATTCATCTAGTACTCTCTTGAGACTCTTGAGCTGTTGCGGCTCCCATTGCTTGTACTATACATGACTGTCTAGCGCCATAATATGGGTTCGGTGACCCTACTGACTTGAATGCATTGTGTGCAAGGCACGGAGAGTGTCCGAGGGGCTCCAATCTAGTCCTGGGGGCAGAGAGCCACCCGAAAATACCTGCAGGGGCTATTGACGGTGTTCTGCATTGCACCGGTTCTGACTATCTCGACATTGGCTAGACATCTAATTGTTTTACTATTAGTCTGAGGAGTTCAGACATATTGTACCAGTTCTATGCTATTAGTGTGCTAGCACTGTTTGTTATAACATTAGTCTGAGGAGTTCAGACGTAATGTACTATCGTTAAACGGCTACTGTCCCAAAGTGATTATTGCCGTACTCACTAGTGCACCGTGGTGCAACCATACACGTTATCTCATTACATGTTATCTCTTTACACGCTATCTCTTTACATGCAATCTCGTTACACGCTATCTTGATATACAAGCTATCTCGTTACATGCCACCTTGATACAAGCTATCCTATTACATGTCATTTTGATACACGCTATCTTGTTATACACTATCTTGTTACACGCTATCTCGTTATGTTGTCATCCTAATTTTGCAATACTCTTGCGAAATGTATCTCGTTCACTTGTTATCTTGTACTATTACTCTCTTGACTATACTTGATCGTTCTCTCTAGTTAACCTGCGTTACAAGACATTAATCACTTAAAGCATGCTTGTTTACACGAGATATTAAGTCCTACTGAGCGTTATCGCTCACCCTTCGTTATTTGTTATGTGTTTTCAGGTAAGTCAAGTGACGACCTTACATACAACAAAGAGATTGGACTGGAGTAATGAGCGTCCTGGAGTCATAGCAATGGAATGTCCTTAATACCTTAGAGTCTAGTTAGATATTTGCTTTAGATTTCTTATCCAATGTAATAATGTCATTGAGCCCTATGTTTTGGCTCTGAATTAGTGGTTGTAATAGATTAGATGAATTATCAATAAAATGATGAGTTTTATTGCAATTATTGTTCATTAGTTGCTCTGATATTTGCGAATGTAAGCGCAATTTTCATTTCCATACTCGTTGCTCATGCCTCCCTGATTTATTCCGCTGCTAAATTAGCGGGGCATGACACAACTGCTGTGCGGTTTTTAAGAAGGTTGGCCGAACAGAACTTTCACAAGCTCTGCTCGACCGAGGGAAGGAGCTGCTGCGGTTTTGTTGGGCGATTCGACGTTCCGGCGAGGTGTTCGACGCGAGGACTTCGCATGGAGTGGGGGAGATGTCGTGCCATAGCCGGTTGCGCGTTCTTTGTGGAGGTAGGGAGTTCTACCTTGATTTGTTACGTGGATTGCATATTGGTTTGTTTACTGCTTTAAAAACTATAGATACCATGCCTAGGAGGTGAAATGAACATGAAAACTGGGTTGAAACATCGTGTGGGGTGGTTTGCATGGAAAATCTAGAGATGGTTCCCGGATTAGGGTTTTCGCCTGAGAAGGCGACAGACCCGGCTATCGCGACCAGGTCGCGACAGGCCGACCCATCGCGACAAGGTTCCCTATCGCGACATGTTGGGGTGGCGCAATCTCATAGCGTCGTTAGACCCTGTCGCGTTAGTGTTTCTGATCACGGTCCATCGGGTGTCGCGACCTGATTGCGACCGAACCCCATGTCGCGATCACAGTCGAGGGTTCTGCTTTGCATACTTTTGGTGTTTTGGTTATCCGATTATTGATGATTAACGTGCATGGCTTTGGTAAGAGGTGCATTGGCACCTGTAGAGCTCTGTGAGCATGTTGCCCACGTGGTTAGTGGGTGGTTTACGTATGGTTTACGTAGTTGGTGTGGTGTTTTTGTAGTATGAATATGTGCATGGCACATAGTGTTGTGTTGACTGGGTAATGATGGTTCCAGTGTGAACTTAGCCTCAGTCTTGTGACGTCTTTTATGGGTTAATAGAGATAGTTAAGTAGTATAATGTAAGTAAGGTTAAGAGTTAGTGTATAAATAGTGTATATTGTATATATGTGGCAAGGAGGTCACATGATGACCAATGATAGGCCATTTATGATTGGTTATCATGGTATACATGTGTGTTGGTGTGGGATAGCTTGTACGTCACAGAGTGGCCGGAGTCAAGCTATTCCTGACATTTGTACCGTGGTTTGTAATAAAGAATATATAAGTATATATTGTGGTTTGCGCATTGCCGAGTGTGGTGGTCCGGCGCCTATTCTGGAATGCCTCTTCAGTTGGGTGCCCCAGGTTTTGTGTGAGCCAGGCACCTGTGTGTGCTCGGGGCTTGTCCCAGTGTAGTGGTACCGTCGAGGTCTTGTCGTCTTCCTGTACACCCTCACTCTCGGGAGAGTTGTCGTCTGGATGAGGGAAAGACGACAGTGGGACAGTGACTCGTGAGAGTTTGTGTTTAGTCACTTGTAGCGCGCTCATGGTTGGGGGTTACGGACACCAGTAGACGTACTGGGCCTCAGCTAGTCCTGTTACCAGTGCCTCACTTTATGGAGCTCGAGCTAGAGTCTCTAAAGATGCCAAGCATGGGACTGCAGGGTATGTGACCTGTAGGTTGTAGTGGTTTGGTTGGTCTCCACAGTTCTTTGGCTTTACTTGTGTTGTGGAGCGGCAGTTGGACCTTACGTCCGTGACTGCGAGACTGAGAGGTAATTCTTGTGTTGTGTTGTCCGGGTTGGATACTGGCGTCATGAACCAGTTGTCTGTCCCGTGTGGTGGCGTCGTGCTTTCCGGCTCATGCTTTGCTGCCGGTTGTAGCGTGTGTTGGTTGTGGTTTTACCCGCCGAGATGTGCCATGGTGTTGGCACGATTGACGTTGTGGTTGGTGAGCAGAGACTCACTGGTTGTAGTTTGACTTGTTGTGATGTGCCCTGGTAGTGGCACAGTTGTGTTTGTGTTTCAGTGGTGGTACCTCGTAGTGGTGGGTACTTATACCCTTTGGGGGTACTGGTTTCTCGTAGTACGCTGAGTACTAGCCTTTTCAGGTGGTGAAGTGGAGGTCATGCGGTGAGACCTTCACTGTACATGTGTGTTTTACCCTTCTTTGGGTAGGTTTCCGAATAAGGTTTAGTGTGTGATGGATTGGCATCGTGTAAGAGTTTACATGAACATTGTTAGTCCCTTAGCAATAAAAATTATTCCAAATGTAAGACTCGAAGATGTCTCATGTAAAAAGTCATCATGTAAAAGATTAATGTATCCATGTCTTTCCTAATTATAAGGTTTATGGCAAGAAGTTAGTGCACAAATGATAGCTCACTTAAGAGTTTACATCAACCCTCATGGAGCTTCTCTGCCTCAGCTAGTAATTGAGATTAGATTGATTCGAGGGAGAAGAAAATAATTGTGGAATAAGATCATTGCTCAGTCAGATTGGGTTGTTTCTCTCAGTTCCATTCTGCCCAACTTCCTTGAGGATTATTTCTCTGAGTTGAGGACTTTGCCCCTTTATTTGTACTTTGTGTACTCAAAATTTTTTTTCTTTCTTTTTCATCTATAATGCTACACAACCCATCACTTTTCAAGAGTAGCGAGTCCAACTTTACTCAGATCCGGGCATTTTTCATGGATATTTTTTTTTCTTTTGCTTTTACTTTTTTTTCTTTCTTTTTCTTTTCTTTTCTTTTCCTTTCCTCTTAAAGGAAGGATAGACAGTCTGGTTCCTTGATCACATGCATTCACTTCCTTCGCAATTCATTTAAGGGGAAGGGAGAAAACCAATCACCTCTCTTCTACTAGCTTTAACAATTTGCTACATTCAGGTTCAGCTAATCTAAGTGGTTGTGTAGTGTGTGTATAATAACTTCTTGCCATAAATCCTTACATAAGGTAGACAATGAGTACATGTAATCCTTTACTAGAGGCCACCTAACATGGATGATTGCAAAAGAATGTGACAACTTTAAAATTTTAATGGTTAATGATCAGACATCTAGTCTGTGTCTTGCAATGCCACGCATTTTTATTCAAAGATGAGACATTGTGAAATTTTTATTTGCATATGTACAAGTTTAAAAAAGAAAAAGAAAAAAATGAAGCACTGGTTAGGGTGAGGACTATGAATGCATGCTTATTCTACCCTTCCTAATTTATTTATAAGAAAAGAAAATAAGACAGAGAATTACCTGATAAGGAAGTATGTACACATGGGTTGCCTCCCAAGAGCGCTAAGTTTATCGTCTTCAGCCGGATGCAATTAGGCTCCATTTGGCTTAGCTAGCTTGGTAGACTCAATTTTCAAGAAAGGTGGGCTTTCAAAGAAGTGTTTTAATCTCAGCCCATTAACAGCGAATGATTGTCCAGTTTTAAGGTCAAGAATAGTGATCGCACTATTGTCACAAACTTTGACAACAATGTAAGGGCCATCCCATCGAGACTTCAATTTTTCCGGAGACATACGAAGTCTAGAATATAGCCAGACCTTATCATGCACTTGAAAAAAATTTCTATAAATGTGTTTATCATGGAATGCTTTGGCTTTGGCTTTACAAGATCGCTAGCAATTATGATGGACTAAGTCTAATTCTCTCCTAAAAAGATGTACTTTAAACTAGCAGGAAGTGGTTTTAGCTCAACCTTAGGAGGACACTCTAATGGAAATGATGGATCATTATTCTGAAATAAGGATTAAATTGTCATTTCTCTCCCTTAAACCCTAGAGCACAGGGTTGGTCTAGTGCTTCTTCCACACAAGATTTTTCCAAGGAGTCTACCACTAGACAACTCTCTCCTTGATCATGATGCCTAGATGCCTTAAAAATATTGATACTAACCCGCCTATCCCCAAATGATATATCCATCATCCCGGTAGCGCAATCAATGTTAGCTCTAGCTATGGCCAAAAAGGGTCTACCGAGGATGATGGTTGTCTGCACCCATTTATTTTGGCCTTTGAGCCACAAATAGGCTGGCGGCCCAAGAGGAAATCACAGCAAGCAATTTGCAGCTCCAGCAAACAAAATGGCATCCAAAGTAAATCTGCACAAGAGGAGGACTATTTTGGAGGCAACCCAGCCACCTCAGCCCTCAAAAAGTGCCCCCTTAAAAGCTTCTGTTTCCCAAGCAGCCAGGAAGAGGACCTCGAAGCAGCAGCAGCCAGGGACAGGGAGAAGTATTCTTGCGCTAGAAAGCAGCAGTAGAAAAGAGAAGAGGGACGTTGCAGCATCTCTTAGCTTGGGGATCTGTGAGAAAACAAAAAGAGGTAGGAAAGAGAAGGGGTAGGGAGAAGGGTTTAACGGGAGAGAGGAAGATTTTGTCTTTTTTTTTTAGATTTCTTTTTCTTTCTTCTCCTCTTCCTCAGAGGCAATTTGACCTCCTTCCATGTATTGTTCCTTTCTTCATCTATGTAACCGGTTCTGCCTCGTTCTATGCATATGATATGTGCTACCACTGGTTCTCCCTTTGTTCATGTCTTTGCCTACCTCATCTCACATGCGTTTCTATGAGTACTCGTTCAACAATATGGTGATGGGAAGAATCCACAATGGTTCTGTGACTGTTTACTTAAATTTTCTGTGAATTTCTTTAAGTCTACTTCTTATGCTCCCTGCGTATAGCAGAGCCCTTCTTGTTATTCCGACTGGAGAAATTCCCATGTTCAGTCCGGAGTGAAAGGAGCTCATATAATTAAGGTGCTAAGGGGGTTCCTCTTCCCTGGTTCGCCCCAAGAGAAGGGGGTTTCCACATGTCTTCCGCGCGTTTGATGCCATTCTTGTATTCCTCAGCACCTCCCTCACTGGGTCTGCGCAGGGTGCTCACACCCACAGCAGCCTACCGTTGCATATCTGAGAAACCTTTCTGATTCCTCGTTTTAATCGTATGAGGAGCGTTGGTTATTTGATATATTATAGCTTGCTTTCTGCGCCGATTTAGATGCATCAGATCGCTGTTTCATGTAATATCTAACATTCCATTTTAAACACCCAGCGCTGGGCTCTCATCTCCCCATGTGAGAGGCATCGGCCGTCCAGTGTATGAGCATTTCATCCCCCATTGGGCTCCTAAAAATGTGTATGTTTTATATCCTAATAAGCATCTCATGAGCCTCCAAATTCCTACTGCAGCACACTGGTCTTGTACAAGATATGCCAGCGAATCCCATGTCATTTCCCCTTTTGTGGATGTTGTAGCTCTGAACGGCGGCCTTGCACAACGCCACCGTTTAGTCTTCTTCTCCACTATTGGCCCAACTATCTTCACCTATCTCTTGTCGTTAAACCGTACATGTCATCCCATCTGTGGCCCGCAGTTACTCCTCTTTTCTCATACTAAATCGCTCATTTTCCTGCCGTTAATCTCCACTGGGAGCTTAAACGGCGGCCTCCATGAGGGCCGCCGTTTAGCCCTTAGAGGCTACTGTTTAAAGATTTCTGGCCGATTAAATCATGTAGTCTCCTGTTTGGGGCTGCCGTTTAGTATAATACCTGCTTTGGGGGCCACCGTTCAGGACTTGTTCTTGGTTCGGGGGCGCCATTCAGGATTGTTCTCGGTTCAGGGGCCGCCGTTCAGGATTTGTTCTTGCTTCAGGGGACGCCGTTCAGGACTTGTTCTTGGTTCGGGGGCCGCCGTTCAGGACTGTTCTTGGTTCAGGAGCCACCGTTCAGGATTTGTTCTTGTTTAGGGGGTCGCCGTTCAGGACTGTTCTTGGTTCGGGGGCCGCCGTTCAGGACTGTTCTCAATTCGGAGGCCGCTGCTTAAGTTTTTTCGACGTGAGTTATTCCGGCCTCGGCATATGCTGGTTTTCTCGGGTACGCCTCGGGAACCAGTGTCGTGCGCCGTGGTGTTGTTGCCCTCGGCATCAACATCTTGTTGGCACCGTCTCCATCGAGGTGGACGGATGTCATGCACACCCCCCCAGACGTGCAAACTTAGGGGAGGTGCTGCCGGATTTTTATCCCGAGCCCGGTGTTCACCCGCTTTAATCGAGGATTTCCGAATACATTTGTGCCGACATGGCCGCCGGGTAAATTATGTTGTTATCCGGCGCCATTGGCAAATATCGTGCCGCCACTGTCCGGCGAACACTGTTCCACAGGCGTCACCTCATATAGGTGAGCGAACCTGAGTACTACCCCAACATGCGGTGGGCAGGGGTGGTCATCATTAAGTTGGTTTGTATGACCGGATTTCTGCTAATGTAAAATTCATTACTTTATCCGTGATTTTATTGGTTTGGGTTATACTTATATCTGTGTGTATAAATGAGGCGAATAAATGTTATCATGTTGCACATCCTCCATCGACAAACAGAGCATGAGGACAAACAAAAATAACAAATAAAGCAGATATAGAAATAAAAAGAAATGAGAAAATCAACCAAAGTTGAATAATAAAGGTAACAAAAAAAGAAGGACAGCAAATGAGAAGGACAGTTAAACCAACAAGAAAAATGAGTAATAATAGAAACATATAAATTTTTAAAAGAAATAAAACAAATAACAATGAAATAAATTTTCAAATGTGATGGTGGCCTTCTCATTGGCATATCCTATTTACAAGTTCTGTCTTTCAAGCTTCCAATGGCCGCATTCAGCTTCAACGGCGCAAACCACAATCGCCGCCGTTCAGCCTCAACAGCGCAAACCACAATCGCCATCGTTCAGCCTCTACGGCGCATACCCCAATGGCCGCCGTTCTGTCGTTCAAGTCCTTTGCCGATCAACCCACCTGACGGTTCAAGAAGGGTGGAAACCAGTTCAGAGGCCGCCGTTCAATTGCTCTCACTGGTCCAGGGGCCACCGTTTAACCCCCCTATCGTTCAAACACCATGCTCAACCCATTCAGAAACCTGCCGTTCAGCTTGATCGGCGCCCATCTACACCCCCGCCGTTCAGCCTGATCGGCGCCCATCCATGAGCCGCCGTTCAACTTGTTCATACATAGCCACATCCCTGCCGTTCAAACCTTCCTCACACACACACACATTATCCCATTCCATCTCTCTCTTCATTTAATACATCAACACTCTCTCTCCATCCACCATCTCCTTCTTCAAACAAAAAAAAAAAAAACTTCCATAAACATCCCCACCGTTCAAGCCTCAGCCCCATACATAAAATTCATTGTGCTTCCAGCTCTCCACTCCCATATTTAAATAAAAAATAATAGTAAAAAAAGGGAAACGAGATTAATGAAATGATGAGTAACAAATCAAAAAAAGGACGAACAATAATTTATATAAATAAATCAATCATCTAAAATAAAAAAATCTAATTGCCACACCTTCAACCAAGTTCAAAGAAACGCAACATGATAACCTCATATCAAAAATAAAAAGGAAATTCCAATCAAATAACAAAATAAAACATGAATAATTGTAAATCAAATATCACAAAAAAAAATTTTACTATGCAACAAAAGTAATAACTTCAAAATGAACCCAAAATAATAAAAAAATCAATCAAATAAGATAATCTTGAACAAAGGAGGTCAAATCAAATAATTCCGGGTTAAGCTCCTAACTTGGAACAAAATTCAAATCAAAGTTTCAAACTCAAATAAATTAAAAGAAACCAATTCAAATGAAAATAAATATGAAGTCAAATAAAACCCTATATCAAATCAAACAATCAAAAAACTAAATCAAACCAAAAGGGTAATAATGAAGAATACAACCCAATGAAAGATCAAACATAATAAAAAAATGCAAAAGACCAAAAGAAAACAAATCAAATAATGTTGAAACCAATTCAACCATTTAAATAAATCTAAAAAAATACGTTGAGTGTTATATTCTGGTCGTCTCGCGTTAGGCACAACTAGATTTACATTTCCGCGCATATTTTTTATCGGATGTTTCGCTTAAGGCCACGAGACTCTTTATTCTGGCGATTAATCAAGGGTTTTCCCTCTTAGAGGGATGTAATTAACGTCGTTGCGCTTAGGCAACGACGTGATCTTGGTCTTGACCCGATCTCCATTTTCGTTTGACGAAGTCAGACAGCGCGCAAATAGACCTAAAGCCCTTCGACTCTCGGAGGCAGAACATGTTGTCGCTTCAGCGACTGGCACACCTGCGCTCCGCGATTACCGATTCATCTTTCGTTATAGTGACTTATTCAGCACTAAACGAGACTTGAATTTGTAATACGTGGGTATACACATGAGAACATGATAATATCTGAATAATTAAATAATTTGTGATGGATCGAAAAAATCCATTTCCACAATGGTGGACTGAGTTAAATCTTGAGGAGTGTTCATGTCCAGAATGATGAAATCGGCAAGGAAGTAGTAATCATTGATTTTCACAATAACATCATCAACTAAGTCTTTAGGAGTGGTGACAGAACGATCGGCTAGTTGAAGGACAACAGAAGTGGGTTTTAATTCTCCTAAGTTGAATTTCTCAAAAATAGCAGAAGGTAGGAGATTTACACTGGCTCCCAAATCCAAAAGGCTGCTTTCAAAAGTGACTCCACCGATGGTGCAAGGAATTAGTGGAGTGCCTGGATCTTTGAGCTTTTTAGGGAGTTGGTTCAAGATAATAGCACCCACAATTTCTCGAAGAATGATTGTTTCAGTTTTATTTCTCATTTCACGTTTTGGAGTACACATTTATTTTAAGAATTTGGCATAAGCAGGCACATACTTAATGGCATCAAAGAGAGGAATGTTGATGTGAACTTGCTTAAAGAGTTTAAGAGTTCTTCATTACCAATTGTTTGTTTTTGATTTTGGCTTTAAAGATTCAGGAAAAGGGGCTCTTGGAATGTAACAGCTTGAGTCTTCATTCATTTTGATTTTGTCTAGAGGTTCTTCAATCATTTTCTCTTTTCCCTTGGATTTTTCTTTTTGAACATTTTCTTCATTCTCTTCTTCAATTTCAATTTCAACTTTATTTTCTTTATCCTCATTCAATGTTGACATATGTGGGTGAGGATTTATTCTGATTTTTCCAATTCTTAAGTAGACACGGTTTTAACAGTTTCTACTTGGGGCCCCTAGCTTGGGTAGGAGGATGGTCCTGTTGTATATGTTGATTCTGGTTTTGTGGTGCTGGAATGTTCTGGACAAAAGCTTGTTGTGAGTTTGGTGGTGGAGGGGCATTTTGGCGGGCAGGTGGTCTGTACCCCTGGGCTTAATGGTATTGTTGATTCTGATAAAATCCAGGAGGGTTGTTCCTTGGGTTTGCTACAGCTTGACTTTTGACCTGATTCCCTCCTATGACATACATCAGCAATTTGGGACTCTATCCTTGCCAAATTTTGTTGAAATTTTTGTTTTGATTTTGATATTGATTTTGTTGTTCTTGCGTAGTTTGGCATAGAGTCACCATCATGTTTTGAAGTTGATTTATTTTCTTCCCCATTAGGCTGAGGAGGTGGTGGTTGATTATATGAAGGTTGTTGGAAATTGGTATGAGTAAATTGATTGAAATTTTGATTTTCCTGGACTTGCGGAGGTTTGGAGTAAGAAGATTGACCAAATCTCAGATTCTGATTGGGATAGGATTGACCGTACATGGAATGCTTAAAAGAATGTTGAGACACTTGTTCAAATTGATTTTTCCAAGAAAAGTTCGGATGGTTTCTCCAACCAGGGTTGTATGTGTTAGAATATGGATCATATGAGGGTTTGTAAAAACCTTGGGCAGCTTGGACTTGTTCTTGAATAAAAGGAGGCAATTGAGCAGTAGTGGGACAAGCATTGGTAGGGTGAGCTGAGCTAGCACACATAGAGCAAGTTTCAAGTGGTTGAGAAATTTTGGGTATGGCTCGCCCAGTTAAAGACAGTAATTGATCAAAATTTTGTTCCAACTCTGTTCCAATCTCTGATCAAGTGTATCTAACAGATCTTTTACCTTAGAATCTGATTCTCCTCTCCCTCTTAATTCATACAACCATGCCTTCTTTACAGGTCCTAATGATCTCTCATAAGAGTGGAGCGAGGCATGATTGATAGAATCTCACTCAATGTTTCAATCAGGTCATATGCCTCGTCCTCGCTCTTAGTCATGAATGCTCCTCCACACGAGGCATTAACCATCTGCCTATTTGATTTTGTCAAACTTTCATAAAAAGCTTGGACTATCTGCCATCTCGACAGACCATGATGGGGGCATTTTCTAAGCAACTCCTTTAATCACTCCCACGATTCATGCATTAACTCTCCCGGTGTTGGGAGAATCGAGTTATTGCTCTTCTCATGGTGTTAGTAGGGGCAATGGGGTAAAACTTCTTCAAAAACTCCTGCTGCTTTCTGGCCATGTTCTAATGGTTCTCCCTATGGTTCCTAGCCAATGTTGGCCTTATCTTTTAAAGAGAATGGAAATAAGGTCAGTCTCAAGGCATTTTCAGTGAAACTTTGAATCTTACAGTGGAACAAATCTCTAGGAACTCATCTATATGCTTATAGGGGTCTTCATTGGGATTGCCATAGAAGGATGACAACATCTGAATGGTTCCTGGCTTGATTTCAAAGTAATTTGCAAGAATTCTGGTCTAATGCAAGTAGCAGGTTGATAATCAGAAGGAATAAAGTACTCCTTCATCTGTCTAGGTGCGACCTTCTCTACATTCCTAGCAACTTGGTTTTGGTCTCGGTTGGTCTCCTATGAAAGAATCTTTCAATCTCGTCTATAGGTTGAGTCAAATCTATGTTCAGGGAGCATCTACCAGGCATGCACAGTTGAAAAGCCTCTATTTTTATGATTTTTTTAAATTTTTAGATTTTTATGGATTTTTGAATTTTTATGAACAAACACAAACAAAAACACTTCAAAACAAATTAACCTAAACACTAAGTGTTCCTTGGACTTATGTTATTTTTCTCAAAATCAAATTTATGCTTGCTTAATCCAATCCTAACTCTTCTTGTACCGGCCAGGTAAGAGGTGGAGTAGAGGGAGGCCCCCCTTGCTTTTGCAAGGACCCAATTAAATAACATCTAGCTCACTTAAGCATAAGCTTTTAACCTCTAATTCTAGACACCAGATCACTTAAAGAGAAGTTTTGAAATTAAGAAATGATAAATCTAATTATGAACCCTAGGGCCACGTCTACTGGTTTTTATTAGAAGGTTTTGGCAAATGCAAGAATGTGAAAAAAAAATTTGTGATTTTTAGGCAAAGAAATGGTGATGAAATCCCTCACCTTATCTTTTTATTTCTAAAGGGTGATCCCTTAAGCGGTCCATTTTACAAATATGAAGTGCACAAATCAAGTTCAAACAATGGTTTTCTAATGCTAAGTCTAATGTATGAAACAAGAGATAGAAATCATACCTTTCCCCCACACTCTTCAATGCAAGAAAAGAAGTGGAATTCAAATGACAATTAAAATGATGAATATCCTAAAACAAGTGATTCTAATCTTAAGAAGATGAAATTTTTAATTTGCAAAACAAACGGCTTACATGAAAGAGCGATTTGGAAAAAAAATAGATTTTAGATTTTTTATTATTATTTTTTTTTTTGAACTAAATGAAATGAAACTTAACTAAGAAAATATAAAGTGATACTATAAACTAATTCCAAACCACCAAAAGGCCAATTATTACATGTCATCAAGAAAGAAATCTCTATACATGCACAGAGAGTACATGAAAACCTCACTACAAGTTTCACTCACACTCTTCTATCTAAAATTCTGAATTAAAACAAATGTAAAAACAAATCAGCAAGCTCTCCTTCTCCAATGGGCTCAAATGTCAAGCCCAATCTCCATGTTCCACTTCTGTGCAAATCTGAAATGAAAAGCCCAATAACAAGTCAATAAGAAGCACAATGCAAATAAAATCAAATGAAATTAGATTTAAATCAAACTTTAACGCCTTCCCTGCAACGACGTCAAGATGAACGCGGCATTGTTGACTGTACACTTTCGTTGTCTAGAGTTTCTTGCACACGTCAATATGCCAACCTTCTCTAAACTGTCTTACAAATGTAAAATAGCTCAATAATCGAACAAAAACTTCAAAAAAGATCAACAAAAAATTTATAAACAAATATTTAATGTTGCTAAGTTAAACGCCTACTACTACCACTGCAGAACAGGGATAAGAACGACACAAGAAAATAAAATAGCACTAAGAAGCTCCAAAATTCTTCGTGAATTCAAATATATCCCCCTACTGCAACAGGAACATGGATTCAGAATTAACCATGGATCTAGACTGGGTAGACCTCAGGAAGACATCTGGACGTCGTCACCTCCTGGGTGCAGAAGAAGAGGACGAAACCGTCGATTTATGGGAGCCTTCTACAGAAGAAGAGCCGCTGCTCTTTGGATCGATCTCCACAGTTCCCACCAAGTGCTCCTCTCCTTAGATGCAGAAGAAAGGAAGAAGAACACTGAATCTCTCACATAGCAGTCAACATTCTCGCAGCAATCTCCCGGACAACCAATAGAAGAAGGAAGAACTCTAAAAAGAAATATGCTCAAACCCCCCCCCCTCCCAACAGCAGCCGAATTGAAGAAGAAAAAACAAAATCCCGAAAATCACAGCATCAGAACTATCAATATATATATATATCATATATATATATATATATATATATATATTTGAACTCCAGGAGTGCTGAACAAACTTAAAGAAGAAAAGAAGAACTCTAAAAAGAAATATGCTCAAACCCCCCCCCCTCCCAACAGCAGCCGAATTGAAGAAGAAAAGAACAAAATCCCGAAAATCACAGCATCAGAACTATCAATATAATATATATCAATATATATATATATATATATATATATATATTTGAACTCCAGGAGTGCTGAACAAACTTAAAGAAGAAAAGAAGAACAATCCACAAGATCAGAAAATAAGAACTATTTGATCCCCTCACAACAGCAACGATCAGAAGAGGAAAAGAAAACCCAAAAATTTCTGACCATCCTCCCCCAACAGCAGAACCTTCAAAATGCTAAACTCAGAAAAGAAGAAAAGAACTCTCAAAATACTGAACTCAAAAACCAGATGCAGAACTCCCTACAGAAGAATGGAAAAAAATCTATCTATCTCCCCCCCCCCCACTCGAATCAGCCAATCCCCGTTTTGAGGGCCTTAGGGTCCTATATAGGCTTCAGGATCCTTCTAGACGCCAGGCACCCCCCGCACGAGGTCCATCGCACGAGCTCTTCTTCCCGCCTCCAGACTCGCTTCACACGCCGCCAGCGCACGCACTGCCTCTGCACGAAATGCTCATGCTTCACGCGCAACTGGGCACCTCGCGCACCAAATCGTGCACCGTTCGTAGATCTGCTTCCCAGCTCCATCAGCCGCATCGCACGGTCAGCAGTCACCAGCTTCACGCACCCCGGATCGCCATGCCCCAGCTCACGCCAGCCCCTAGTCGCACCGCCTTCAGCTGCTGCCATCGCCAGGGTGCATCGCGCACACCAGCCCGCCGCTTCACACGCCCGCTGCGCAGCTGCCAGCCTTCACACACAGTGGATGCGCACTTGAGCTCTGCACGAACAGGAGCTGCTCACACACAGGAGTGTAGACACGCGAATTGGCTCCACCGCGGCAAATTTTCAAGTTGCGCCATAACGCCACAAATGTCCCTCTTTTTGCCTCACAAGAGTGTTTTCCCCATATTCCTGGATATCGCCCATTCGAAATGCTACAGGAAACTTGACTTTTTACAGCGACTTATATCGCCGTAAATAATAAATATGTCGCCACAAAAGAGTTTTTACGACGACATTAATATCACCACTAGTCGCCGTAAATTATACCGTCGCTTTTGCGCTTTTGTTGAGGCTGAGGATAGTCGCTATAAATAAGTATTTACGGCGACCCATATTGTTGCCATAAATATGTATTTACGGCGACTTTAATGTCGCCACAAAAACGTATATATAGCGATCCGATGTCGCCGTAAATAACATTTGCAGGAAAAAATATCTATTTAAGGCGACTATTTTTGTCGCCATAAATGTGCTTTTATGGCGACAATACCGCCGTAAATACCTACAAAATGTGTTACCTAACTACTTATTTACGGCGATATAAGTCATTGGTAAAGTATTTTCTTCACCTCAAGCATAGAATCAGGTAAAGTATTTTCTTCAGGTAGAAGTTTCTTAAGGAGCTTGAGTAATGCATCAAATGAAGTATTACTCCAACCATGAGTACACTTCAAATGGAACAACTCCACTACACATGACAATCTAGAGAAGTCCTTACATCCTGGATATAACTTATTTGAGCATCTTCAACCAATTTGAAAAATTTGTTGGCTTCCAAATTAGGTTGTTCAGATATAGGAGGGGGATCAGATGAACTATCTTCTCCAACATGTGCATTCGCCAAGCCTTGTGCAGTCATCATATCTTGTAACATTGCCCGTTGCTGATTCATTTCCCTCTTGCCTTGTCCCCTCAACATCAGACATGTCCCCATCTGACGTATCAGAACTTTCACCATGATAGTCCCAGAATGTATATCTTGGATCAATTCCGTGTCTAAATACATGAAGTTTCACTTCATTCCTTACATGTCTAACAGAATTAAGGCATCGCTGACAAGGACAAAGAATCTTATCACGAATCGCTGACCTCGCAAATGCAAAATCAAGAAACTCATCTAGACCTTTCTCAAATTCACGTGTGTTTCTCAAAAGAGACATCCAACTCTTATCTATTGGCATTCTGAGATTATGTCCCTACAAAAGAAATTAAAATACCAAAAGGGTGGTCAAATATCAGCAAAGCAAGGAAAATGAGATCACAGAAGCATTATGGTTAAAGGGGAGGGGAAGGTTAGTAGAATGACAAGAGAACGGATATCAAAACATTCTTTTTGAAACTACGCACCTGTTAAGTCAAAATAACAGCCAAAAACAAAGTAGAAACTACAGGTTAATTTAGAGGAGGAGGAAATCACCAGATATACCTAGCAATCTTGGCTCATGAGAGGATGACACTGATATATATGCTTGATGAGAAATAAATATCACAGGATTTCAAATTTCTGTTCTTCCAGAATCCTGAATAATGAAGAGAAAATTCATTCTGGCAGTGGTGGCAAAGTACAATATCCTGAGCAATTTAGATTAATGTATAAAACTGAAGTTTCTGATCATTGTGTCAAGAATGAAAGAGATATGGGCATCACCCTAATGTATCTATTCCAATGCAAATGAGACAAGCAAATTACAAAAAAGCGTAACCCTTTTAGTTGATCCAGAGATGGTGAGGATCATGATCTATAGTATTCATGATTACCAGGAACAATTAATCACATACTAAAGCAGATTAATCATGATTCTTGTGCAAAAGTCCAATCTATAATCATTTATTTCCAAATGGAAGGCACTAGCTAGGAAGTAAACAAAAAGCCTAAACATCCAACAATGTTCTGTATGAATATATAAAAGAATGAAACATTAAAAAAAAACCACAAACAAAAAATGAACAGATGAAGTCTGGCACCTCTGCTTTCAATTAGCTTATCAGTCAAGCCTATTCACATGAAGCTTGGAAAGCTTGTCCCTCCAGATAGCTGCAGGAACAAAGGCACAACTTCTATGAACATGAGAATCAAATCAACAACCTCAACAAAGCTAAGGAAACGCAGTAAAATTCAGTTGCTGCCATATAGTTTTCTATACCTGCATCTTTGTATCTTTCCTCTATGACAGCAGTGTTCATCTTTCTAATTAAATCCAGCTCTTCAGCAAGTAAAGCATGTCCTTCTGTAGCACTGAAATAGAAATGAATTATAAATCAAGTTGTTGCAAGAATAATAAAACTGAAGCTATACAAAGCAGTCTCCTAAAGAAACTGACAAAATCTTACTTAGAAAAAAAAAATCAAGATGAGACCAAAAGTAGGGACCAAAAAGTTGGACAGAGTCTCTACAGACAGTTTATGAGAATTTAGTTGGCAAACGTGAGGTGCAAGAGATCTCTGGAAATGGCAGAAACGATCGTATCCTGGAACTTTTCTTGAAGAAATTAAACCAGGTTGCTAAAATTTGCAAGGAAATCCTAAAGTTGATAGATGTTTTACTAGCCATTCTGCATATGAAATTTTTAAAGGAACAGAAGCTACATTCCAAGGGGACTTCTGGCAAGGTACATTGCATGATTCCCTTGAGAACTTAAAGCAAAAAATGACATTATTTGAGTGGATTAACATATTTCAGTTGTGATTTTCTCTTAAATATTTAAGAAAGTATCAGAAATTGAAAACCAATCTGAAAACAGCTAGCAGAAAAAAATAGCTCAATCATTAAATGATATTATACAAAGGTCTGCTATCCAATTAAACAATGGTTCTTCTGACCCATTTACTAGGGCCTAATATCATTTGCTACTAGTTTTTACACTAATTATTATGTTGTACACCTATACACATGCATTATGCACACATTCAAGTGCTCCACATGCACATCACAGGGTGTCAATAGACACCTGTAATCTTTAACTATTATTTCATAGATTTACTTAAAGAAAGGATTAAAACATATGTATACACATGACATTTTGAGATATTGGATCTAAAAATGGAAACCAGTATCAACATAATCTCTGACAAATGTACAAACACATTACCAGCCTTTTGTATTATTGATCGTCCTATCCACTGAGCACATCTAATCTACAGGATGTATGCATCTCTGCAGCATGACCTTTTTATTTCTCCTAATATATCGAATCAAAACAATAAACAAGAGTGACAATCATGTAGACTGCTCACATGCCCCTTAATGTCACAAAGTACACCCTCATACTGTCATCACCTTGTAAAAGGATTACAGGGAAGATACTAAGGAAGACACCTATTTATCTTCTAAAGGAAGCCAAAGCATCATAAAAGGCACTTAGATGTGTGCACCAAGGCAGGCATGTTTACGTGAAAGAGCAGGATCCGGAGGTGTTACATTCCATGAAGCTTTAGAAATACCTTTCGAGGTTTGGCAGTCATCACATTTGAATCTTGTTTGTTAAACCTATAGCTGTGGCAGGCAATCCATCAGTGACCAAATTCACCCAAAGTAGTTGGACCTGGAGAGGAAAAGAGTGAAAAACTCAGACTATACCAAGTTACCAACAAACAATTGATGTTCACTTCCTCAGAAAATTAACTTCCTGGAACAAACAGAAAAGAGGAGGATAATAGAGATTTCAGCAACACAAGGTTTGAGTAAGAAACCATTGTTCTGGACATGCAACAGGAGCATCAGCTATCCGATGTTTTAAGGTTTCAATTAGAATATCTTTTAATGCATCATTAACACACTCAGATAAGCTTTCCACGTATTGCAGAAAAATGAGGTACTTACAGGCACAAGAGTTTCAGGCATCCCAAGTATAGCAGCAACAAAAATACAAAGATTTACTCGGGCTGGTTTTACCCTTCTTCTGTATGCGAGATTGAGCCACTTATCGTTCTACATTTTTATTCCCTTGGCAAGGATAACTAAAAGCAAAACCTACAAAGGGAAGAAAAAATATATATTCCAACTAGTTGGCCTGGACATGGGGAGGAAGACAACATCAGGAAGCAAACAAGGGGGAAACGTCTACAGGTAACTGACGCAGATTGAAGAGAAATGCCATACTGGAAGGATGAAACCTTCCAAGGGCGGCTCTGTTCTCCCAAGACATCCGGCACCTGTGTCGGTGTGAGCCGCTTCTTCCACTACAGGCGAGTTTTCGAACCATGTGACGGCCCTCCAAAGCAGGGGAAGGTAAATCTTAGGTGACACGGCCTTGCCGACTCCCACGTTCCCAAATTTGGCGAAGGTTCTTGGAGGAGTCGCCAGGGAGACATGGACTGTCCAGTGTCGAGTCCATTCCATACTCCGTGGCGTGCACGGTGGGGGGGGGAGGGGGTGAAGAGATATAAATGGGGAGAAGAGCACAGGAATCGGCGGCCAGCGGGGGGTGGGGAAGAGAGAGCGATACCACGATGGCCGGGAATGACGGTGAACGCAGACCATGAGCCATAGCAGGACACGATCAACATGTTGATTCCGTCGGAATAGAGGGTGGAGGGGAGAAGAGCACAGGAATCGTCGGAATAGAGGGTGGAGGGGGGGAGAGAGAGGAATACCTTGATGGCCGGGAACGACGGTGAACGCAGACTCCACGGCCGGCGATGATGGCCACAGGCGGCGGCGATTGTCGGAACTGGGAGATTGCAGAGCCACGGCAAAGTGGACCCGTCCGAGTTCTGGAACCTCCCCCCGGCGGCGGCCTTCGTCAGCGGGCTGACGGCGAGCAGGGGGAAGCAGCTGGCGTTACAGTGGCCGGCGGCGGATCTACCGACCGGGGGCTACTACATGGAGCTCTACTTCCAGGACTACTGGACGCCCAGCCCCTACAGCTGGAGGGTGTTCGACGTTGCCGTGAACGGGAAGATCTTCTATAAGGGCCTCAACGTCTCCGCCGCGGGAGTCACGGTCTACGCCACCAACTGGCTGCTGGGCGGGAAGAGATCACTCTGACGCCGGAGGAGGGCTCGCCGGTGGGGCCAGTGATCAACGCCGGCGAGGTCCTGCAGCTCGTCCCGTTGGAGGGGAGGACAGTCACCAGAGACGGTGAGGAATACAAAGGGCGGGAGGGAATTGTGCTGGGCGGAAAAGGGAGGGAGATGGCTGTTTGGCGGGGAGGGAAATAAAAGGTATTTATGGCGACTAAATAGGTCGCTGTAATATCTATACATGGGTTACTCAGAGCAGTGAATACCGTAGTCAATTACGGCGACAACTATTATCGCCGTATATAACATTAACACTTATCATGCGTTCTTTTGCGGCGACAGTCTCTCGCCGTAAATACTTTTTATGGCGAGTTTAAATGTCGTCGTCAATAATACACATCTATTGTGGCGAGTTATATTGTCAACGTAAAAGATTATTTTTTATGGCAATATTTATAGTCGCCATAAAAACTTCGCCATTAATAATCTCAAATCTAGTAGTGTTCCTCGGTGCTTCCCCAGGGGGTCTGGCCGCGAAAGCAAAATTAATTCGTGTCTGCTATAGTGGACGTTTTCATCGAACCGCCTTTCAAATCGCATCCTGGATCCCCGATGCGATTCAGAATCTGACAGCGGCCCAGAAAGTCATCGCGCGTAGGCCCGTAATCATGATAAAATTCCTGAATCGCGTCCTTGTCAGACGACGCGATTCAGAGAGTGTCACGTCAGCAGACAGCGCATTCGTGAGTCGGTTGCCTCGGAACCATGCAAGTCTTAATCGCGTTCGGGCGACCCGCTGCGATTCAAGTCGCGACAGCATGCCCCGACGTGATTCAGAGAGGCGTTGCATCGATTCCCCATGCACGGCCGACCTTCTAAATCGCGGCATGCCGCTCAGACGCGATTAAGCCTTAAAAAAATGTCTGCTGTCCTGGACGCGATTTTTCTCTAGTGCCTATAAAAATGAAGTCGCATGGTCAGTTGAGGGGGTTGAGAGAATGGAGGGTTGAGAGAATAGAAGGTTGAGGGGGTGAGAGAGGAGAGAGGAGAGAGAAGAGAGAGAGAGAGAGAGAGAAAGGATCCAACCCCCTCCACCCTGCGAAGCCCTGCCGGATTCTCCCCGCGTCTTCCCCACGCTGGAGCCCTGCCAGATCGGCGACCCAACTCCTTCCCCGGAGCCCGGCGTTGTCGTCTCCTTCTTCCACGTGTACCAGCGGAGCAACGCGGAAGCTCCACCTCGCCTTCCTCCATTCGTTCCGGCACCGGCTACCACGCCTCATCGCCGCCACGACACACACACCACTCGGGGAAGCACCCCCCCCCCTCCTTTTCTATTTGCATTTCCACTTCCTCCGGCCCCACGTGGCTCTTTATATTTTCTCCTCCTCCGGGCATCGCGCCCCCTTTTACTTCTTTCATACACACACATGCATGCATACACACACACAACACCTATTTAGGGGTTTAAAAGCCACCACACGGTAAGTCGTTCCTCTTGCCATTTATTCTTTTATTTTATTTATTTTTGGATTGATACTACACATACGTGACTAATCCCCTTGCCTCTCCTTTGTCTTTTTCCTTTCAGGGTAATCAAATAAGGAAACGCCCTCTACCACGGCCGGCCGTGCTTGTAGAGGAAGAAAGGACCCACATCATCCCCTGCGCAATCTCCCCGCCAAAAGGTACGCTCGCGATCACTCTTCCACTCGCACCCCTCGCCGTGCATCTCCATTCAGCACCCTCGCGTGCCTGGCGATCACGATCTTTTTATTTTCCGTCATTTCCCGCTTTTCCACTCCCGTGCATCTCCATTCGGCACCCTCGCCCCCTTTTCTTTATCTTTTATTCCACCCTCTTTGTGGACTGTTCTTCGTCCCCCTGAAAGGGAAGAAAAAATGGTATCTACAAGGAGCTGCTCACACACAGCTCCAGCTCCATCCACAGCCTTCACTGCTTCCAGCAGCTTCTGTTGTGTCGCCTCCATCACTAGAGCACAACATCTCTGCACCGCTTCTGCAGCTGGGCGCCTCCAGCTTCGTCTGGACTCTTCCTTTAACCTGGTGGCAAAGAAATGAAAAAATTGCAGCAGTAAGGAGAGATGACCGCCAGCGCAATAAAATGGGATTGGGTGAGTTAAAAATTTATTTAAAATTTGATTTATTTACATATTAATGTTTGCAAGAATTAGAAGATGTTTATAAAACCAAAGATTATTTATGTACAATGTTCTTGTAAAAAGAGAAAACATTTTTATTAGTCAAACTATTCAAAAGATATTGAATTTATTAAATGAGAATCTAACTATGTGTTCTACCAAAACTAATATACTCAAAAACCTATTTAAGGATAAAATGAAAATTAAACTCAAAATGTACATTATTTATAGACAACGGATGTCTAAACTCAACTACATGTATGAAATTTAATGCTAAATTTTGTGTAGTTATCAATAGCCAGTCCTGTTACTTAAGTGTGGTACTCGATACATTGTGGTTTGAGGGTATAAAGGATTAGCTCTTGGTTAGTAGTCCTGTTACCCATGTGTTGGAGGCTTGCCAGTGAAGCTAGTAGCTTAGGCATTGCTTTGCCTGTGTGGCTTACAGCATAGACGACCAACTGTTGAGGTAGTGTGCCTATGAGGCTTGTGGCCTAGGCTTTACAGTTATTAGGTAGACTAGTTGCGTGGTGCTAGTACTGTTGTCTCTTCTTCCTTCCGGGATTTGTATTAATTGATAAGATTATGCTTTACTGTGAGTATGATATGGTTTGGTTACCGGTGTTGTCAGTGAGACCCGTTGGGGTTGAGGTCTTCCCGTGTTGTGTGGGGTTTTGGGTGAACCCCTACTGAGCCAGTTGACTTATTGAGACTCACTCACTTTCAGTTCTTTTCAGAGTTTACCGTTGGTGTGGTTTGCGGAGGTGTCGTCACAGACTATACCACCAGCAGTAGTGTTAGTAGAATTGTGTGAGCTTGTGCTCCCTCGGAGTATGCCCCAGGTAGTTGTACTCTTTTTTAATTTGGACATGTAATAATATAATAGGACAGTTGTAAATTGTTATATGCAGATATGAACACATGTTCTTTCTTGTGTCTCTTACTGTTGTAGTTTGTCTTTTATATTCTTCCTGAACACGTACGAGTTATCTCTTGCGAGAGTTCGATCCGTTCGCGAAAAACGAATATGGATATGAACTTTTATTGGGTATAAATATCCATAGCCATTACAGAATATCTCTCAGACCAAACCGAACCGAACCTCGGATCGGTTAGTGGAATTGAATCAAAATTTAAAGAGCCATATTGGATCGGGAGCGCAGCCAGTCCAGCGCCACAGTACAACATCACACACTCACGCGGTCAGTCAGCCTATTTTGTCCCGCGTTACCAGTTCCTGCGCTTCGCTCTGGCACGGGCCGCGTGGGGCTCTCCGTATCTCTCCTAAAATAGTCAAAATTTTTGTCTAACGCATACATGGGCCAGACCTGGGCTTTCGTCAGGCCCAGCATGTATCCATAGAGGGTGGGCCGCTCTCGTCTTGTCCTTCTCCCTACATTTCTTTCCAGTGAAAGATCAATGTTTTACAACAAGGAGCAAATCATACTCACTCGGCGTTCGGCAACCATTTCATTTTCCCTGGGTGTAACTAACTCTTTTCCCTGGGTGTGAGTGAAGAAAGCTCACTGCATCAAACCGTGTTTCAGACATGAAATCTATGGATTTTAAGGGACTTAAGTACTTGTCCCTAGATTGGTAACGACCTAAATTCCGCTAAAGTCCAATCCACATCCATTCCAGCGTCACCGCAACAACCTGGGAGCTTTGCGGTCGTGTAAGAATTAAAACGTTGTCGAGCAGCAACTTTGTGAGCCCAGCAGCATCATTGAGCACACCGTGGGCCGGCTCCTCTACTCCACTGTCTCAGCTCCGGTGTCGTCCAATAACACTGTTCAGCTGGTAGCCCATCATAGAGAACAAAAGAGGATGCCACGTCCGCATGCAGTGGGACGCCAATGACGTACATGACCACTACGGCTTTGCTTTCAGGTCAAGTGGACGTATAGGATTCATTTGCAACAAGAATCTACACGTACGCGTATAGAACTCCATCATCATATCTTTTTTCTTTTGGTTTGGACAAAAAATATAGAACACTTCTCCAAATCATAAAATAACATCAAGTGAAATAAGGTACATACATATATAGGGACGACGGAGGGAATTAGGGGCTAAAGGCAGGGGGTTGAATCGATGGAGGGTAATGGTTGGTGAAGGCGGGGGAGGAGGGTAGGTGACTAGGGGAAACGAAGGGGGAGGTAGAGGCAAAGAGATAGAGGGAGGCTGTGTAGCGGAGCCAGTTGGCAGGTAGAAATAGAGGGAGAGAGTTCTACCGACAGAGCAAAAATGAGGGAAAAAGGGGCGGCGACATCCTATAGGAGGGTGGCGACTAGATTCACCAGAAAAGAGGTATATGATGTGACAAATC